>JAAGEH010000226.1:47288103-47460603 GCA_011751065.1 Lasiurus cinereus
CACACACACACACACACACACACACACACACACACACACACACATTTACAGTGATTGGGAAAGAACACAGAGGAGCCTAGAGACAGGAGACAGATGCTTAGAACTACAATTTTTGTTTGCCTTGTATATACAGGCACAGAGAGATGGAATTGTAAGAGGCTGTACTTTCTGGTCATAATTTCTCAGAATATAACACACATGAGAATTTTTGACAGATATCAAAGTCTGTGGTAAGCAGAATCATTAAGGGTATACATATTTGTTTCTATAAATGTATCTCTTTTATGTATTTTATTCCTAGTATCTTAGTTTTGCTGCTAAAAAGCTCTCCATTTTACAATACTACTTCATTTTATGAATACTAGTAATCAAGATCAGACCGGCGGGAACTACAAAGATTTCATATTTGAGAATGGGGACAATCTTGCAGAGAAAATACTGGGCCAGAATCTGCATTTTTCAAAGGAAAAATACTTAGTACATAAGGGTAAAACTTGGGGTTCCCCCCCACTAGGGAGTGGATTCTGACCAATGAATCCATGTAATGCCACTCCTGGTCTCTCCTTTGTAAAACTTAATAATACTTGGCTTCTGGATAGTGTCAGAAAACAGAAGTGACAAATAGTCTTTATTAATAAAGAGCCGGCTTTTCCCGAGGGAGATTTTAATCAAGTGCTATACCTGAGATTCTTTTAAAGAAATTGCTAAGGGCTGGGGAATTTCCAATCCCAACCTCCCTTAACCTGCAGATTGAGCAAGACACACATCTGTTCTTTAATTGCACAGTATTTCGAATCAAAACAAACAATTCCTCCCACGGAAAAGGGTCTGCTTTTCCGGCGAGGATTTTGGCTCAAGTTACCCTTTGTGTTGTTGGGTAAGCCTTCTCTTCTGACCAGAAGGTAGACATCTCCCGGGCACCTCCTGTGTCAAGATCTCCGGCTGCAGTCATTGCTGCAGTCCCCTATTGCGACCACTAGATGGCAGGAGGGGACTGAGTTGGGACCTCGGTGGCGGCTCCCTTCACCCTGCATGGGGAGGAACACTTTTGTTTCTCTGCTTTTCTTCCTGCCCCTTTGTTCCACTTCACCATTTTCCGGCTCGCTTTCTCTGCGCTGTAGTTACTTGGCTTTCTTTTCAGCACCTCAGTTCAAGGAAAGCCGGCCCGGTCTTGTCTGGGCCAGCGCAGGCTGGGAGCACAGAGGGTTCTTGCGAGAACCCTGGCTCTCTGTCCCCCCTGCACCTCTCCTGCACACCGCAAGCATTCGCTCCCAGATCTTTGCACAATTCTTTTCAAATGCCACCCAGCCCTGGTCAGGTTGCTCATATCTCATAATGGGCCGACTCTCTGCTCTGCATAACTTAGGGGTAGTGCTATTTATGTAGATTTTATTGAGAGAGAGAGAGAGAGAGAGAGAGAGAGAGAGGGCGCTTTAGACTATGTGAATCAGAATATTATAAATTTGTATTCTGTTTAGGGAATGCAGATCAAATAGGTTCCAGATCTGCCATGTCTCATTGTACTGGAATTGGCCTTTCACCTGGGAAGGAACTCAGAGGAGACTGGACAGAGCAGACTGGGGCCTGGCTTTTTCTTTTTTTAAAGATATTCTAAAGAGCTCATGAGTTTTATTTTGTAACTGACTTAATAATCTGAGAAACCAGACCAAACGCTGCATACCAGCCTGCAGAGGATGGGGGGAGAGTGCCTGCCAGGCTTTGGCACCCCAGTGGAGAGGAGCAGGAAATGAACCCTAGAACTGGGGTGGCAGCGGGATGGGGTCTCCCAGGCCTCTTTTCACAACAATAGAAATCTGTGTCCCCCTTGAGGCAGAGGGTACTCCCACTAATGTTAATGGGATTTATGCTCACAAAGAACAAGACTGGGGAGACCTGGGGCTGAATCCTCAACGGGGTGGGAGGGCTTCCAGGCTGGCAGAAGAGACAGGCTTGCCCTCCTCCCACTGGGAGTCACAAGGGATCTTAGCAGATGGCCTTCACAGGCATCTCCAGCCTTCAACCAGGTGATGTTTCCCAGCCCCAGGGTCCAGCCCCGGTGGCCCCTCAGTCCTCTAGCCCCCCAACCTCCTGCTTGGAATCCTGTGAAGAGGGGCTCCTGGGTCTCTGGCCAGAGAATTCCCTGTGCCGGGTTCCCTGAGTGGGAGGCTCTCTTGCCTGGGTTCACACCCCAGCTCTGCTAAGTTTCTAGCCAAGTCCACTTCCTCCCTTATAAGATGGGGAGAGCGATGGCACCTACTTGATGGGGTTCAAATGGAATGATAGGAGTCAAGTGCTTTAAGCTTTACATGGCCGATGGGAAGGGCAGCTATGTGGTTATTCATCATTTGGGCCTGTATTCATACCAGAGAGAATCTGGTTTTCAGGAAGCACATCTTAATGCCATGATGGAAACATTTCATAATGAAAACCCAAGCAGGTGTGTGAGGAAAATCCCGCCCTTCCCAACATGCCCTGCTCCCCCTTTCCCGCCCCCCCGTCACACACATTCATGGGGTGAATTAGGCCAGGATGGGCCCAGTTTCTCATCTGGCCTCCTGTTCCTCGGTGGCGGCAGTGTGATTTATGGCTCTGAGGGGAGAGCCCACCACACTCAGTTGTTTCAGCTGCCCTTCCCTGTGAGCTTTCAGGGTGAAGGGAAACCCAATGGGGTGTGAACTGAAACTCAAGAATATCCCTGCAAGCCCCAAGCACTGACCTCCGTAAGGGTCCAACCAAAGGAAACCGCACCGTCCTGCCTCTTGCCCCAGATGCTCACAACCAGCATGCCACTCTGCACCCACGGGGAAGGTCTGCTGAACCCATGGGGCACAGTGTGTCAGGACCCCTGCCCACCCCAGGAGCCGGCCCTGCACCAGCAGCGCCCTCAGAGGCCTGGCAGGCTTTTGTCCTGGGGCCTCCCATGAGCTGGTCACACGGAGAAAGCGGGGCTTTGCTGGAAGGCTCCCAGAGGCATAGCCAGGCTTGTCTGCCACTGCCAGGAAGCAGCCTCTAGTGGTGCCTTGCAGACCACCACTAGCTTCTACGTGGAAAAGCTGCTGCACACTGAGTCTGGGCCGGGGCATGTAGATGCCAGAAGCTTTTCTTTCCAAGGGAATGGTTTGTGTCTGAAAAGCCAGTATGGTCTCTAGGAGATTCTGGAATGATGTTCTTGACACAGACCTAGAGTCTGAGAGGTTGGAGGGAGAGGTTTTTGGTCAGGCTCTGGGGTGGAGAGCATGAGCTCTGGGGCTGGACAGACCTGAGCTTGAGTCCTGGCTCATAGTCTTCATGGCTGCGTGAACACCAGAATGTTGCTGAACGTTGAGGCTCCACGTGTTCCAATTCTCTGTCAGCTCTTCCTCTGACCCTGCCTCCCCACTTGCTTTGTACCTCCTGTGCAGTGAAGATGGGAATTTACATAATTATATCCATCAAAATTGATTGGGCATAGTGCTCAACATTTACAGCAATTTCATGTAATCCTCAGAACACTTCTCCAAGGTAGGTATGATTGACACTTGACCAGTGAAAAAATAGAGATTTAAGGAGGTTGCCAAAGACTTAGAATGACCTTTCTAAATTACAAGTCTGATTATGTTAGTCCTTGGCTTAAAATCCTACCAAAGATTTATGTGCAGAATAAAAGACAATTGTTTAACATGGCACAGACAACCCTTCATGTTGTAGCCTTCATAGGAGGTACTTAACCAGTGTCATCTTTCTAATACCCTGATTTATAGCTCATCCATCCTCTACCTAGTTCTCACACCATGGAGCCTCTTTCTTTTTCCTTCTTCTCCTTCTCAGCCTGGTAAATCCTGACTATCCTTCAAGGTGTGGCTCAGGTAACCCCTCATCTCGAGAGTAACCTCAAGCTTCTCAAAGCAAGGATAAATGCCCTCTATGGTCTGTCTATATAATTTCTATATGACAACAATAAATTCATTGAATAAAGAAATAGAAAGTTGCGTGTTTCACATTACAGACTAAACTGGTTAGTTTTCAATTTTGAGATTAAGCTTTTTTCCTTATATAGAAAAGGAATCACTGTGTTAATTTATGTATCAGCCATAGTGGGCAGCAGCTGAAATTTCTCATTCACAGCCCCATTAAACATAAGAGTATAGAAACAAACAGATATTCCTAATACATTCATTTGGAGAAACTCTAAAAAATATTACTGAACAATAAGAGAAAAGAGAAACCACTTATACTGTCAAAGCTATTAGGGAAATGTTTGTTTGGAAATGATGAAGGTAGCTTTGTCTTAGATGAGAGGATGCTACCTAGAGATGAAAGCTTGGGAAGAAATGTTGGAATTCCTGGTTATGTGTATTTTAACTGCCACTAATTTACGCCTGAATAACTTTGGACAAATTATGTAATCCAATTTTGTATGACATGGGTCTTCTGGAACATTGTAGTGACATTTAGCTTGTAGCTGTTTTGAGCCCAAATTAATAATTAAATGGGTCTGCTAATGAAGGGGCTGTAGATGAAAAAGGGGTGGGAGGAAATAGGTATTATAGTAATGCCCTGTATTCCTTCATGATTTATGGCAATATTTAGTGTATATTATGATTATTTCCACTCCATTGTATGGGGGACTAAGATCAAGAGAAGTTACCGAAGTTCATCCAGCTTGTATGTGGGGGAAGAAGGGTTGAAACTCAAAACGTTTGACTTCTATTCTGGTATCCCTTTCAGTTTTCAATCTTTCCATTGTGGGTTAGACATCTGAGGCCTTGGAGAATCAAATGACAGCTATATACCCTGTCCTTGAAAAATATCCGTGTGCTCGGTTCCTCCTTAACACACACAGGCCTGGGACAAGGGCACAAATGGAAAGGGAGGCCACATGCCATGAGCCACCAGCAGCTTTCTTCTTATTCTACCCAGTGCCACTCTGCCCATAATGTCATTGATGCTATCACCCTGGACAATTAGGTTTGAATTTAAAATGTTGTACTTCTTTAAGTTTCTCATTGGAAAGCAGTGGCTGGGCGACCGGGAGGGGGAGGAGCTGTTCCTCACCCCTTAACTGCTAGTCTTCAGCCCACTGCTGGTCCTCCCTGCTTCTCTTCCCTTCGCTGGCCCCCTCCTTCCATGTGTGGGGCCCCCTCAGCCCCTGTGTGACTCAATTCTACCCTGTGGATTCCACTTCTCTCTGTGCTTCTGCTACAGCCATCCTTTGCTTTGACCAGAGTGGCACAGATTGCCTTCAGGGGGACTGACCTGGGGAAGGGTGTGAGTGCTTTAGGCAGGGAATCCAAGGGTTTTAGGAGGACAGTGCTCTGCAAAGGAGGGGGCAGGCTTATGGTGGGCACATTCCCTGGCCTCTTAGACACCCTGTCCTGTGGAGAGGGCACAGCCAGAGCAGCTCACTCTAAGGTACTCCTCTTGCCTGATCCAGAGGCAACACCTCAGGTGAGGTGCACCTATTCAAATAATTCTACATACAATTTCTGAGGATTCACCACCCTCTCTCAGCTCTCCCATAGATTCCAGATAAGGAACTTCTTTCTGATATTACTAATTAGTAACAGTAAATCCCATTTGTATTGCTCTTCATAGAGTATAAAATGTTTAAACATCAAAGCCCATAATTTCATTTATTTGATTCCTAATTTCGTTCATTCATTCGCTCATTTAATTATTCATCCACTTGTCAAAGAATGTGATGGGGCTGGGATATCAACTGGAAGCTGCAGCAGTGGGTAAAAACAGATGCTTTCAAAGGTTTGATGCAGAATAACTGTATGATCCAGTAAGTCCACTCCTAGGTAAACTCAAGGGAAATAAAAACACGTTTTTTTTTAAAGTTTATATATGAAACTTCATGTACATTATAATAGCCAAGAAGTGGAAACACCCAGTGTTCAACTGATGAATGGGTAAACGAAATGTATATCCATATAGTGGAATATTATTCCACAATAAAAAGGAATGAAGTATTGACACATGCTATAATACTATGCTGAGTGAAAGAAGCCAGATGCAAAAGCCATATATACTATGATTCCATTCATATGAAATGCCCAGAATAGGCAAATTTATAGATGGAGAAATTTAGATTAGTGGTTTGGGGGAGGAAAGATTGGGAAGTAACTGATATGGGTGGAGGGGTTTCTTTTTATTTAAAAAAATTTAATCTTTCAATGACAGCTGACATTCAATATGTTATATTAGCTTCAGATATTCAGCATAGAGGTCAGAATGTAATATACAAAGTTATCCCTCTGATAAGTTTACCCACCTGGCACCATACATAATTATTACAATATTATTGACTGTAGTCCTTATGCTGTACTTTATATACTCCGTGACTATTTTGTAACTATCAGTTTGTACTTCTTAATCTTAGAAGGGTTTCTTTTTGGGTGATGAAAATATTCTGAAATTAGAGTGGTGATGGTAACTTAACTTCCTGAATACGCTGGAAACCATTGAATGATATACTCTAAAGGGTGAATTTTATGGTATTTGAATTGTATCTTTGAAAAAGATGGGGGAGAAGAAAACAAAACAGATCTACTCTTGCTTTTAAGGATCCTATGCCTCACTTTATGGAGGCCTCTGTATCTACCAGGGCAGGTTTCCAGATGGGGTAACTGGGCTCCAAAGCAGGTCCATCATTTTCTCTGTCCCCCACCTGACAAGCCAGTGGAAGACTTGGCAGGAAAGGAGTAGATGGCTTCATTGTTCTGAGTTGATTTTCCCCAATGGCCTGTGCTGGCATCTGACAAGAATGCACCCTCCCTCACTAGGCCCCTGAGTCCCACAAGCAACTTCTCCCTTCCTGGGCCAGCAACCTGGGCCCCTTGATGGGCTGCTGGGCTCTGTAGCTGCCTGCCCTGCCTGCTGGGCTGCATAAGCAGCTGAGGCCAAACAAGCAGCCTGCACATCCTGCCTAATCTAAGTGGTAATTTCCTTTGGGGGTTTCACTCAAGTGCAGCCCTGGGAAAATTGTGGCAAAGAGCTTTCAGAGAGGAAATGTTACCCTGGACTTCCAGGAGAGTTTTAAAGACAGGGAACTTTCTCTTTTGCTTGATTCTCATCAAGCCTCTTGAGAATGGTTAATTAACCACGGCTAGGGTGGAGTGGCTCCTCTGGGGGCGTGGTGTGTGGCCTGCTGACCCCAGAAGGAATATACCTGCCAAGAAGGACTCTTCGTGGTTAAATGGGCTCAAATTCATAACTGGGGTCCAGCAGCCATTGCTGGCAGAGGTCTCTCTTGCACTTTGCACTTCAGGGAAAAGCCACAGACTAAGCTACCAGCTACCAGTACTAGGGTTCTGCCCTCTGAAATGACCCTTAGAAAGAACTTCCTGTTATGTATTTTGACAAATAGGCTGAGAGTTGTTCTCCAATTGGAGCTGTGCTGCTGCATCATTATTTGCATCTTTACTGACCAATTAGAGGTGCTCCATAACTACCAATCAGAATGCACAATACTAACCAATCAGGACAGTGCTATGAGTCCATAAAACTGTGCAAAATTGGATTCCCCCTTTATATAAAAATGGACCAATCAGAGACCAGGGCAGGCACTTTTCTCAGAGGAGTGCACTTCTGGTTTGTTTATTTGATTAAAGTCTCTCCTTTTTCCATACTACGGATTGGGGACACTGTTGTCATTGGGTTGGTAGTAGCAATATTCTGTTGCCAGGAAGACAGAGTGGTATGTCTACTAATATTACTAGATTCTCCTTCTCTAGGAGAAGAGAAGGGGGATGAGGGAAGAGAAGACTTTACAGGTGGAGGTTTGGGGTAGAGGAAAGAAAGCTGCCAGGGATCTCAGAGAAGTGAGTCTAGTCATCCTGGTGGCCATGGAATTTGGTTTTTCTGGTGGTGAATGTTTTTTGTTGGTTCCGTTTTTTTGCTAGGGAGGTGGGTGGGGACAGGGTCAGGTGAAAAATATTTCGCAATTTGGGCCAGTGACCATTTGCATCTGTATCACTTGAGTTATTTGTAAAAAGTCGGTTCCTCAGCCTCCACCCTTACCTCTAGGGTACTGGAAATCAAGGAGGGCAAGATGGGGGTTCTGACACCACTGAAATTAACTTAGCTATTAATGACAGAAAAGGAGCAAAGGGAAGGCCACATATCACAGGCATGTCGTTTAGGCAGCTTCGCCAGGAAGCTAAAGCTTTACACTCCCAGGGAGCCACTGGTCCATTCCCAATAGGTCCCCAGGAAAAGCAACCAAATGTGGGGAGATAAATGCATGCCCGGTATAGCTGGGGTAATATAGGGAAGGTGCTTACTGTCAGTCACACCTGAGAACAGAGGTCATTGGCTGGAATAGGCTTGGCCACTGCAAGCGTGGGAAGATGTGATATATTTAATCCCCTAAACAAAGGAGTTTGAACTCTTGGCTCTTGATTTCTCCTGGTGCTCTTGGCACTTGGTCATTCTTGGTTTGGTTCTCTTGGGACTCTTGTTGCAGGAGGAGAAAGTGCTTTCTTGGCTCCCCTGCATTTGCCCACATGGCTCAAGGCCCTGTGGACCCCAACACAATGGACTAATGGACGGTAACTAGCCTGGTGCTGAGCACGACCTGGCTGCAACATGGAAACCCAGGGATGTAATTCCACGCAAATGAAAATCACCCATCCTGAAGTCTCAGAAAATTTCTTTCTTGAGCTACCATAAGGATATCACCCTTAGCACTCAGTGGAGGAAGAAGAACCCCACTTCCACTGGTAATAGTTCTAGCATAAGAATGTGCATTTTCCATTTTGCTATATGGTTATTAAGCAAACTGAAGGTTAGTGGGCCTCTGGTAGGCATCAAATCCTTCCTGCTGAAGACTTTAGTTTTGGGTAGGTGGGGGGTTGCTCAAGAGAGTCTGAAGGAACAAAAAGCAAAAACAAATAAGCATCCCCCAAAACAACAACAACAACAATAACAACAACAACAACAACACACACACACACACACAAAAAACAAACAAACAAACAAAAAAACCCATATTTATGAGCAGTAGTGTTGAGAGGGACTGGGTAGAAAATATAAACTCATGACTCATTCTATTAAAGGATATTAGAAAGCAAAGCAAAACTGCCACCAGACATGCCCCCTAGCCCCACCTCCCATCCTGTCACTACCACACTCATTCACTTACTCTGGGCACAAGTTCAGACCAGGTGCAAGGTTAATATCTTTTTCTAGCAATGCTGTGATATTTAAAATGGTGCATTATAAACTTTAAGAGTGGGCAAATATAATAAATGGTGGCAGATTTGAATCAAAGGATTTATTTGGGTATGCCAAAATAAGTACACAGAGCCTCTAAAGCAGTGCTTCTCAACCTTTTGTAACTTCTGATTTTTCACTCAAATTTCTGAGCAAGGTATTCATATATTATTTTTTTTAAGTTTCTCATACATGAAATAATGTTAAGACATTAAAAACAATTTTTCAAATCCATGCATATCCCCATTAAGAATTCCTGCCATCTTTGCATGCTTCCTTTGACCACCCCCACCCTCTACTTTGAAACCCCTTATACCACCTGGGCAATTCTAATAGCTTTGCTGCTCCCTGACTCTCCTCCCTTGATGCTTCCCTGCTGCCTTTCAACTTTGCCTACCACACCTGCTCATCACGAGACAGGGTGCAGGGGTAATTTTTGTCTGGTTGGCAGCCCTTGTACTTGAAGTCAGGACCTGGCATATTGACTGTCTAGGGGCATGGCTGTGCTAATTGGCATGGGAGGCTACAGCTTGTTGCCCTTGCTGTCTTGGCCAGAGCGATCCCAACTGCTCTTGTGCAAGGTCCCTGTGTTTGATGTGTGTCCCAGGGTGAGGAGCCCATATGAGGGGTGCCATCATGTTAAACCATGGTGAGGAGGTTAAGGAGCTAAACATCACCCCATCCATCCTCAAGTCTCAGAAAAAAATTTCTTTCTTGAGATACCGTAAGTCAACATAACCCATCACCTGAGGGCTAAAAGCAACATCTGGATGGAGGGCAACAAGAGAATAGGAGAGAACAAGCATTTCTATTGGAAAGAAGGAATGTTTAACAAATGTTTTATGATTTTCAGAAAGACAAACTTTGAAATTTAAGACTTCAAGTAACCACAAAATGTTTTTCTTTTTATTATAATCCTTGCCAGAGAATATGTTTATTGATTTTAGAGAAGAAGGAAGAGAGAGATAAAGAGCGAGAGAGAGGAAGAAATACTGATGTGAATCAGAAACATCAATTGGTTGCCTCATACATGTGCCCTGACTAGGGATTGAACTCCCAAACTAGGTGTGTGCTCTGACCAGGAATCAAAACCACAATCTTTTGGTGTATGGGACAATGCTCCAACCAACTGAGCCACCCACTTTTATTGGCTGGGGCCACAAAATGTTTTAAAAGGAGTTCCCACGAGTATCAGGGTAAATGTTTACAATGCATTGTTCAAATTTCAGTTTAAGTTCTGATGTTAAGTTTAACAGTAAATGAGGCTGACACCACGAGAAAAGTAAGCACAGACTGCGATGTTTGAGATGAAGCTAGCCCATATTACCATTCTTCCTATTTTCTAGGGCTCCTTAATTATTTAGCTTTAGATTCATCATGAAGACTTATGGGCTGTACTGATTTGGCATGTGTTGTTAGTTTTCTTTTTAAAATTAGGCAGCTCACAATAATACAGACGATCAAAAAAGCTGGGAATGGGGGTGGTGGTCTCTGACGAAAATGTTTGTATATTATTGAAAGTTCCAAAGATAAGAATGGTAAAATGGAAAAGGGTAATATGAATATAAAACACTTGGAAGAAGGGGAGGTTGAGAATAAATGAGCTAAATCCTCCCTTTTTGTATTAAGGTGTCTAGCAATATTATCTCAAGCTGATGAATGGAGAAGAAGAGGTTAAGCCTCTTATCTGGATTTATGGAGGTAACTGCCAAGGGGACTAAAACCAAACAGCTAAATGAGGTTGAATCTGGGTAGTGGGCTGGGGGTGGAGGCAGAGTACAGAGGGACAGGAAGCTGCTGCTTTTCACCTTAAGTTCTTATATTCTTGTTGACTAGTTCCCCAAACACACATTATATTAGTGGATTTTCTAAAGCAAAACACAAAATTAAGAGAGAGAAAGGAAAACATGGTGGGAACACAAAATTAAGTGAAGAATTCATTTCAAACACACACATCACATTGGTTCTCACATTTGTCACAGTGGGGCCACACATCTGTCTCTGAGCTGTGTAAGAGCAATAAAAAAAAAGGACCCCTGCTCAGTCGCTTTATAAGGTCCACAAGGTGGAAACAAGCCAGTGTTTTGGGGGAAGTTTTGCCTACTCTTTGCAGTGGAAATGTCAGAATAAATATTTTCCCTGAGGTCTTCCTAAAAAAGACATGGAGATGTGGTTAGCATCCTTAACAATGTATGGCATGTATCACTTTGTTTTCCTTCAGAGTGATGCTCAACCCTAATAGGAGGTGTCACAACTAAGTGCAGTCACATAACTAGTTCCATGGGAAAGCCTGTTTGATCTAGGCATAGACTTAGAATGTTTGGAAAAGTAGATTTAGTTTTGTAATAACAGAATCGCTATTTTAATTTTTTAAAAAAATTAAACATTGAATTTCTTTCAACTGAGCTACTAAAAATTATTAGATGACAAGAAGCTTTGAAGCTATGGTTTCCAATGAACTCTAGATTACAACTAATAGATGTTTGTTGAAATTTATCTATGGACCCCAACAGTCAATCAAGCTGAGAGAGATATATTTTGTATATGACATTTGTGTCTGTGCAAAGATAAAGTACTACTATAAGTACAACCACATATATGTATGCATATTTCCTGTGCCTCTCTCTGGACATAGAAGCTGTGTTCTAATGGTATCTACAGTATACATATGGTGGGACAGCCTTGGGTGAAATGGTTATATATCCAGTGCTTCAGCAATTAAATAACATTGCACAGAAACTCAAATTTAATTTTTAAACTAACAATTGTGGTTTAGTTATTGCAAAAGCAGTATGTTTATTAAAAATGCAAATAGCCTGGCCAGCATGGCTCAGTGGTTGAGTGTCAACCTATGAGCCAGGAGGTCATGGTTTGATTTCCAGTTCAGGGCACGTGCCCAGGTTGCTGGCTTGATCCCCAGTAGGCGGTGTGCAGGAGGCAACTGATCCATGATTCTCTCTCATCATGGATGTTTCTCTATCTCTCTCTCTTCTTCTCAGAAATAAAAAAAAAAAGTTAAAAAAAGAAAATATATGAAAAGGATAACATAAACCAGCTGATATTAGCATTAATACTATTGGCCACTTGGTGAGATTTTTCTATGTGTATAGACTAAAAATGAAATGATATTATAATTATTTAATTAATATTTCAAAACTAATGAAATTATATTATAGGTAAACTCTTAGACTATTTCCCTTAATAGAATGTCCATCTTTCCATGTGACTAGACATTCTTGCAAAAAAATTTTAAAAAATTCTGCATCACTCATCATTTTGTTATATATTCAGGTTTTCAGTCAGTTCCTTACTGTTGGACATCCAATTTTGAAAATATGATAGAAAAATTCAATTTTTAGGATTGAATTGATAAGCTCTTTAATATGCTATTCTCTGAAAGAAAAATTCATAAAAACTAAATGAGATTCTAAACAGGATAACAATATTTTAAGGTCCCAATTGATTTATATGGTTATATTTTTAAGGCTACTATTAATGTCCTAGTACTTTGACACTCTATTACTACTTTGAGAGAGAAATTTCATGGTCATAAATAGAAGTTTGGCTTGTTAAGATGTCTTAGCTTAAAGAATTAGCTACAGAACCTGAAAGAGGTTCTTTTTGCTTTATGTTTTTTATTACTATTGGTTAAGACACTGAACCCTCGTCTGGACCTATAAGTCTCCAGTTCTCTTTCTCTTAATTGGATGTTTTAGAGGACCGGGAAAGATGGCTTACCTGGATTTGTTCACACTCTAGTGAGTGGTTCTTAAATTGTGACATAAGCTAAGCTAAGATGTTTTACCGTGAAGATTCAATAATGCCTGCTTTCTCCAAATTTCTATAGAATAAAGTTGCCAGATAGAATTTTCTAACGTCAAAGTTTTCTCTCTACAGATTTTACTTAAAACTCTGGCATCTGCTGCAGCTTGTCTCCTTGAGTTTGCATATAAAATTTACAAACAAACCATTATTAAATGGTGATGGAAATGGGAAAACTCATAAAGCTCTTGCTGTGGCTACTCCCATTAACTTTTATTTTCATGGCTATAGATGACTGCTTATGATAGGTCATAAATATAAATAGGTAGTTGCTGTATGTCTTCTGCTAGTAATTTTGTTTCTGGACTCTAGTTTCTCTGATAGAACTGAGTGTATTAACATATCCTCATGTTCTACAAGGAGGAGGGCGCCCCCTAGGTGGTCTGCACTCTAAACCCCTATAGGTAGCTAGAACATAAGTCGCCAGTCCTGAGTGAATTACAGCGAGGCTAAAAATTATGACTTCTGCGAAAGTCCTGAGACACCCAGATGAAATGCCCCAGCTCAGGCCGAGTGCCTAGCAGCAGCACAGGGCTCGGACACAGTTTTTCTCAATCCCAGGCTGTAACGACAGTGCTCGCATGGAATGAGCACTTCTGCCAGCAGTCTCACTCCTCACAGCACCCCTGGGAGGGGTGGTCCTCCCATACCCTCTGTATCACGGGAAGTGAAGGGTGAGAGGTAAGGAAACTGTTCAAGGCTGCAAAGCTGTCTGTGAGTGCCATGTGCTTGCACTGTTTTCCTTCGGAGGTGTTTTCGGGCTGCTCCCAGCTTCTGTCTGAAGGGGATGGTGAGAGGCATCTGGGATCCCGTGCTCAGGGCAGCTGAGGATACTTGAGTACAGGATTTTGAAACTAGTGTCTGAACAGGGAATGGACAAGGCTTTTGCTGAAAGCCTTGCTACTCGATGGTACTTTGTGTCTTTATTTTGTGGAGAATTCATAGGGAGCACTTTGAAGGACAAGGTCAGACATCTGTGGTGGGCTCTGTTTCTAGCACCTGTTTGCCTTGGGTAAGTTGACTCTTGTCGCTGGGCCTCCATATCCTCATTTGTCAATTTAGGAGCTTGAACAAGTTAGTACTCCTGGCTCTCCCAGCTCCTGGTTTCTGTGCCACTGTGCTCCCTTCCCCGAGGGGCCTGCTGCTTTTCTCCATTGTTTCTGAGGGCTTATGATATCAATGACTCATAGATTTGGTTCCGAGGCATCCCCCACATGGGGCTGTTCACTCCACCCACACTCAAGGTGAGCACTCACACAATGGTGATTTTATTTGAGACAGGCCTTCTGGCCCACAAGGGTGGACCTTCTCCCAAGGGTGCCCTCCCAATACACTGTTCAAAGTGCTGCCTAGCACACATGCCCATCCCAATGTGATATTTTTGTAAAGCCAAATGCCATGGACAAATTTTTAAAAAAAGGAAAAGAAAGAAAAAAGTAAAACACGGGAAAGGCTCTCTCATTTTTATTGTGTTCCTGGCTATTCCAAGCATCATTTCCTTTCCTTTCAGGGAGATAAGGAGACATATATTATGTGGGCAGAAGATGCTGTGTTCTGGTCAATAACGCAGGCCACAGAGGTCAATGGCTTTAAGCCAAGCCTGGCTGAAAGCTGCCATAAATTCTCAAAGGTGGGGGTGGGAGATTTAGAGGCTGATGGATGCTGGCTAAGAGGAGGACAGACACTGGGCCTAAGTGTCCCTCTAAAAGGAACAGAGCATCAGTCCCATAAAACCCTACAGCAGTCTATGCAGGATCCCTGGAATGGGGAGAATTTTGCCCACCCACGTTTTACTGTGTAGCAGAGACAAATAAAACAAGATCTGAAAATAAATCTCTGAGGCCAACCTGTCCAGAAAGACTGAAACTTGAAGCTTTCACAGATATTCTGATTCATCAGCATCGTTCGTGTCGATGCACTGACTCCAAGCTTGATGGCTCGGCCCCATAAAGCCTCCACTCGTCTGATCTTAGCTTGTTTCACTGCCTTTCTCAAAGATTACTTTAGGGATCACGTTAGTTCGGAATCATCATATACTCAAGAACCCAGACCCCTCCCCACCAAAACCCGCACAACAACTGCATTAGAATGCCACCAGGTTTATTTACCAGATTTTGTAGGAGTTGGGAGTTTATTTACCAGCTTTTGTAGAGAAGTGTGTGTGTGTGAGACAGAGTTGTATCGTGGAGAGGAAGGATGGCTTCACCTTTTCTAAACGCATCTGAGCTAAAATGCCCATCACATAGCCTTTATTATTCCATACATAACTCTTAAGCACATGATATATAATATTGTGTTAATAAAGTTTAACAAAAATATTGTAGTGTAACAAGAGATTACATGAATATACTTGCCACAAAGGTCTGTTTCTAGTTCATAAAACACACAATAAACCCAAGAAAGTGCTAACAAGGAATCATTACCAGAAGTTTAATCCCACGCTGAATAGTTTGTGGCCCTGTGTATGTATATGCACACAGAGGTGCATTAATGTATATAATAAGTGCTTCTCTCAGAAGATAAAACATGAAAATGTAGGGATTTAAAATAAAGAATAATTACTTTAGCAGCTTAAAAAAATCTTACTTTACATTTTATTTACTACTCTTATTCTTTACTTTGGTCAGCATTCTTTACTTCACAAGCCTTCACATAGCCTTGAGTAGTTTTCCAATTCTTACACATATTTTATCTCATCCTGTCAACACTCTGAGAACCTTAAAATTCTGTAAGAATAAATATCTTGTTTGATGATGTTTTTAGCAGCAGAGCTAGCGAAAACAATAATAAACTGTGAGGTTGCCTTTATATGTGGCTGACTCTATGCTGAGCACATTACAAATACTAACACGTGATCTTCCCAGCAAGTCTCAAGACACAGATAATGTTATCACCACCATTTTGCAGATGAGCAGACAGAGGTGCAGAGGGGTTCAATGACTTGCCCAAGGTCACACAGAGAGTCAGTGGCCAATACAAGTTTTATAGGCAGGTGATATCCAGGCTGTATTCCTCTAGAATGAATTTGAGAGAAAACTGTATCTCAAGCCACAATCCAGCCTGTAGACTGTAGGCACATTGATACCAACTGCAAAAGATGATGAGGATTTCTTAGGGGAAAGAAAAGGACAGCTTAACATTCTTAAACAGCATATTGCATGTTTAATCTAACCTAGCAAACACCATCCCCTTGTCAGCAGAGTGTTTAGGGGTAAGAGGATATTTAGATCCAGATTGCCCAGACTGTCCTAAGCCCACCCTTTGTGTCCATATGGCATTGGGCCCAGGGAGATGTCATCTGTCACAAAATCCCTATTTACTCCAGAGAAGAAGTCAGACATAAGGGACAGTGAAGCCTATGGTGAAGCCTATCGTGTCCCCGTAACTGGGGCACTATATCCTGGGGGTTATGGTGCAGTCTCCAGGCACGGAGGAATCGACAGAAATGCAAAGTTGTAAATAAAATTTACTACCTCATCCACTGCTCCAATCCAAAGAATGTGCTTTCTAGAGACATCTACAAATTGATATCTTTGAGTGAACTAATGTGCTTTCTAGAGACATCTACAAATTGATATCTGTGAGTGAACTAAACCTAGAAATTGGTCTTTTCAGAAACTTAAAATAGCGGTCATTTTCATGAGGGTCTTGAAATACTAAAACATAAAAACATACTTAAGTAGGGTATCAACAATTGTGGTGTATTTTAAGTGATGACATTTGCTTGATTAATGCTTTTAACACATACCCCTAAGTTGCAGACACAACAAATGCGCTACTCACAAAATAATTACAGGATGTGTAAAAATATTAATTCATAGTATTCTGTTGGGGGAAGGCTCTATTAATGGGACACTCATTTGAAGTTGCATGATGAATGCCTTCTTTCACTGTATTAAAAAGAACAATTAAACCCAGACTTTCATATACTCACCCCTAATTACTTTCTACCCTGGAAGAATTTTATTCCAGAGTCTACTACTCCTGCTAGTTTTTATAACCTGCTCCCTGGAGGGAACTTGGAAGAGGAACTATTTATTTTCATTATATCTCTGATGTCCCTTTTCATTAGTTCTCTTTCTTACTACAATCCAAGTCATTTCTTTATTGTTTGAGAATATACCCAGGGCTTCTGAACCCTGCAACTACCCAAACACACTATTAGTTGCCAGCAAGAATCTTATTGAAAGAAACCTCGAGAGTGCACTTGTGGGTCTTCTCTGAATTAAGTCAAACATTCTGCAGATAATTCTCTGCCGAATATATATAATTTTTTTTTGCTAACCCAAGACACAAAATGATATTACCAACACTTCACAGTTTTATCAGTAACTCAAGTAAGAAAGACATGGCTCCCCTTTACTTAAAAATTTTAAAAAACTATTTTATTCACTGATATTTGAAAGGTAACACAATGTAGCCCTTCATTTATTTATCATAATTATGTTGAGGTGCTACTGGGTGTGAGACACTGAGCTAGAAGTTCAGAATACAAAAATGGTTTTAAAAATCCCTGCTCAAGGAGTTGAATTCTAATGCCACATTTGCCTGTGAATTTAGACGATAGATCATTTAAAGAAGGGTGAAGAAATGGAAGAGAAGGAATGAATTTGAGCTATCACAACAGGTACAATTTAGGCATAAAGCTTAATTTCCATCTGAAAGAACAGTTAGTTTGTAATATGGCTCCTCTCAGTAACAGAATATATTTCAGGATAAAAATGCAATTTTCCATCAGTCTTATTCCTTTGCAACATCCCATATGGGACAGTGCCTTTTGATATTTCCGTGTCCTTTTGTTTTTATTGGTCCTGGAGGCATCATGTTCATTCCAGTATAATACACATGTAGATGTCTAGGGGCTGAAGGGGAGCTGGAAGTAGAAGCCTTTTTTCATTTGTTTGTCCTCATTAATTTAGTCAAAGGGTGTGTGTGTGTGTGATAGTTATAGGGGGTTGGGACTGCAGGGAAGGAGGAAGGCCATTCCTAATTGCTGGACTTAAAGAGTCAGATTTTCATTTGGAGAAAAAGGTTATCCAACTTCTGTTTGATCCACCTAACCTATTCCCTCAGTAATCTCTCCATGGATGCACTTAGTCTCTCTCCACACATATCCCCTTTGGGCATTCGGAATGGTCCTGACCAGTTAAGCCAGACACATTTAACTCAGCTGCTTTTCTTTGAATTCAGGAATCAGGACACTCAAATCAGAAGCCTAGCATGCTCGACACAGCACTGGGTTGTCATAAACAAACATAAAGACATTAAATTGCAGGCTCAGCTATGACAATTTTATTTGCAATTTCTCTTAATCAGGGACAAAAATGCTTTGGCTTTATAAGAAAATGCTACAGGACTAAGTTCTAGTACTAAAATAGGGGGAGAAATATGGGGGCAGAGGGAAATGGAGGGGAGAGAGAGGAGGGAAGAGAGCAGGAGAAGGAGTAGAGAAGCAGAAGAAGGATGTGGAGAAGGATGAGAAAGAGAAAAGGAGAGAAAGCAAAGCAAGATTGTGAGATTGGAACCCCCTACATGTAAGAACGGTTCCTCAGTCCCTGCAGCTCATCAGACTAAACTCCCTAAATGGTTTACATCTCTTCTTTTTTTTTTTTTTCCAGGTTCGCTGTTTCATACAGTGCAATAAGAAGTGAAAAGGAGCCATCTCGCCTTGTTGTAAAAGGCAGACCACAGCGTCACCTTTGTTTAAGGAATGCTTAGTCAATGGCGGGCACTAACCAAGCACCTTACCTGGACCTCTGCATGTAGTCCCCACACCACCTCTTTGAGTCAGGTTATTATTCCTCTTATTTTGCAGATGAAGAAATGGAGGCCCAAAGAGGTTATGATGCAGGCTCAACTATTTCACAGGGAGCCAGGGCCAACATTCCCCCAAAGCCCACACCCTGCGTTCCTAGTGCTTAACTAATTGCAGATAATTGAAATGGAAGTGCCTTTCCATTACTGTGTGAGCAGAGAGGTTTTCTCCATGTGTCCCTCAGGGATTTGAGCACTAAGGAAAGCCCATTTTTTTCCAAAGGAGACTGCCAATTCCCATTCTACACTGGCTGTGGCGTTGAAAGGAGCCAGGCATTTTAGGGATTGTCCATACTCTGTGAATGGCCTCCAAATAGAGTGGGGATGATTGTCATTCTGAGGTCTCAATCAGTTTCAAAAGTAAAACTGTAAGGACTTTGGATGTCCAGGCTTATTGTGGTTAGTGACAAACATTGGTTCAAATGGTCTGGTAGCTAACTGCTGTCTCTTCTTAGCCCTCACTTAGTGGTTCATAATTGTTCATGAGCAAAGGTGGCCATCCCCATCCCCGAGTCTCTCCCTCCTCCCCCCACTTGGGTATTGCTGGTAAGTAAAACTACTCAATAGTTTAACTGGAGTCCTAATTAATGAGTCTGATTCCTGCCTGACACAGGCTCATTTTTAACCTGGTAAACTCATTAAACCTCTGCTCTTCATTTAGCCATGGGTGACCAGAGTATCATAATTTCAATTAAGTGTGCTCAGTGATTTAATGGGCCTTGAGTTTTCTGCATTCCCATAGTGTCCCATCTAAGGAGCTCCATCAGTATGTTAGAAGTTTATTTAGTGCAATGAGAGACTTCTCTGATTTATCCTCAATGCAACGGAAGGCTTTAAAGACAAATGAAAGTGAACCGCTGGCTCCACAATTTCAAACAACTGATCTTGCTTTAGCAGTAAATCAGTCAAGGGGTCTGAGATGCAGACAGTTTGCAGACGGATCAGGTCATCTTCTGAGTTAATGAGACAACTGGAACTAAGGAACAGTCCCCATCTATACCAGCAGATGCCAGCACTTCCTCTTCTTGGATGAGAAAGGGCCCCAGGGTTTGGTTTCCACTCCACACATTCTGAGATTTTAAAAAGAAAGACAGATTAAAAGCATCTCTCTCTCTCTCTCTCTCTCTCTCTCTCTCTCTCTCTCCTCCCCCCCACCCTCCAAAAAAAGTTTTTCTCTATCTGCTTTCATTCCTAGTTAATCACATCTAAGGGAATTCTCAGAAGGAGCTGTTTTGTCATTGTTACTGCCGTGCTTGTGTGAATGTGTAGGTATCTAATAAACTGCTTCCTTCTCCCCATTTCAAAGAATTGTCAAAACTCAAATAGGCCATGGAGAGTTGGTTTCTAATTTTAATGGGTTCTCATGAAGGCCCTATGGATAGTAAGGGCCCAATAAGTGTTTTAGAACAGCAATAGCTTTGAAAATACTGTAACATGTGTAACTTGGACTGGGTCGATACATGCAGGGAAACCGGATTGTGAGAAGGCTGAGTGGTTCACTTGGCTGTCTTTATAATCAATCTGCCAGGCCAAGGCCTGCAGCGATACTCACTGATGATTGTGAAAGCTGAAACAAACGGATTGGCCATGCTGTCTGCCAAGGCCCAACTCAATAGCTACAACCTCTGTCAACATATAGACAGGTATCAACTTTTGGAAACTGGTTCTTAGAAATAATTCCCAGGTCCATGTACAAATGATGCTACATTTTGGCTCCTAAACAGGGGGTTAATTTGGATGGAAGGAGACTTGACCTGGGGTGGTAAACACAAAATACAATGTACAGACGACGTACTGTAGAATCGTATACCTGAAACCTATATAATTTTATTAACCAATGTCACATCAATAGAATTAAAAGGATTAGTTCAATTTATATATATATATTTGTGGAATAGATTTTGCAGACTTGTTTCAGAAACTCAAAGTTTACTGACTTTGGTGCTAGGTCACAACAATGATTTCTGTCTCACCCCAACTTGTTTCTCCTTTTCATGTTTGGGTATCTTTTATTTTTGTGCTTAATGCAAGAGCTGTAAGCAGAGTAATAGTCTCAAATATATTTCCTAACTTCGAAGAGAAAAATCCTTTTAAAAAGATCCAGGTTCCAGAGTGATATGCAGGACTCCTAAGCCCTTTCTTATAACCTGCACAAGTGACTGGCTGTATTAAGCTACCACAGATCCTCACGGCATTCTTTACTCCCAGCCAACTCATCCGTGACTGCTGGCAGGATATGCACATTGTGTGAGCTGCCTAATCCAAACGTCTCTGAGTTGCTAGGGTTAGGCTAAGACGTTCCAATAAAAAAGGAGGCAGCCTCCCAGTCTTTGCCTAAACTTGAATCAAATCACATCTACTTAGAATGAATTTTGCCTTCACAATATTTTCTCAGGGCCTTCGCTGGTTATAATAGTGATAAGAAACCAAGAAGCTGCTTATCAACATTTCCAGTTAGAGGAAAAGAAGAAAAATGCATCAAAATAAATCAATTCAAGGACACTATTTCCAATTTAATTGAGTTTCCTTAAGGAAAGTAGATGGGACACTAAAGAAATAAGTCTAAAGAAAGATGGGGGAACTTGGGTGTTTATATTACTTACTCATCCTAAGCTACTATCTTTAGAGTATGCAAGAATGGACTCTGCCTTTTTTATTAAATCAGTGTTTTGGAGGACTCAAATTAAGGGAGATGACGTAGAGGTAAAATGGTTTTTTCTAGACAAAAAGGAATTTGTGTGCAAGTCAGCAGAAGATGGGGGGTGGGGGTGAGAATGGAAGATGCTGTATTGGATCACACTGAAAAAAAAGAGATAACAAGTGTCATGAGATAAACAAAGACCTTTCAATCTACTCTGGCAGAAACGGTCTCACCAAATGTATGTAAATTTATTTTTAAAATTTTATTTTAGTGATAGAATAGAATTTGACCCTGAGTTTTAGCTGAAGGTCTGTACTGTTGGAGACAACACTTTTCCGCCTTCCTTGCAGCACAGGCATGATCCAGGGACTAGGTCTGGCTAATGAGCAGTGTGCAAAGTGATG
Organism: Lasiurus cinereus; assembly: GCA_011751065.1. Lineage (NCBI taxonomy): Eukaryota > Metazoa > Chordata > Mammalia > Chiroptera > Vespertilionidae > Lasiurus > Lasiurus cinereus. The sequence goes on from JAAGEH010000226.1 coordinate 47,309,983, forward strand.
AGTAACTTCTGGCCATGCCCTTAAAACAAAGCTGCTTGCTATCTGCTTTCTCTTTCCTTTTTTCCAAAGGCTGGAAGGTGGATGTGATATAGTGTTTCATGTTTGACCATGGATCCTTAGACCATCTCAGGGGATGGAACTACCGTACACCTCTGGACTGCCTGCCAGCTGGGGTGTGTACAAGAGAGGTAGTTTAGTGTAGGGCCTTGCTAATTAGAGTGTGGTCCTCAGACTAGCAGCAGAAGCACCTGGGGATCTCTTACAAATGTAGAATCTCAGGCTCCACCTCAGGTCTGCTGAATCATAATCACATTTAAAAAAATTTCTCAATAAATTCAAATACACATTAAAAGTTGAGAAGCATGGGTCTAGTGGTTAAAAGCATAAATTCTGGAGCCTGATCATGAGTTCAAAACCAAATCTAATCAGTTGTGTCACTTTGGGCAAATTATTAAAACTCTCTGTGATTCAATTTTCCCATCTGTAATATGGGAATATTAATAGTACCACCCTTTAGGGTTATTGTAAAGATTATATCAGTTAATATAGATAAACAGGTTGGCATAGACCTATTATTATTATTACAAAAAGTTAACGTCTATCTTGTTTAAGCCATTTGTCCCTGATAATGCTGTCAAAATAACATCTTACAAATTTATCCACTGTTAAATTTAGCTCTTTCAAGGTAATCTTACAATAAAATTTATTTACATTCATAAATATTTATTAAGCACCTACTATGTGTCAGGTATTTTTCTAGGTGCTGGGTATGTAACAGTGAAGATACCTGACAAAAATTTTCCCCTCTTAATGCCTATATTCTAGTTACCATTGCATGGAGAGAGGGGTTGTCTAACAACATTGAATCTCATTAACAGGTTGTGATTCAGAATATGTTTTCTGATTACTAGTTTGGAAAATTAAAATGGCATAAAAAGAGGAAGTGAGAAAGAAATTGAAAACTCCTAGAACCTATGAGGTTGTGGTTATTACAAAATATATTCACGGCCAGTAAGGATTTTTGCACAATGGACCACAGGAAATCTATATTCTGAAGCAAAGTCAGATGACTACTAAGTGTTGAGCTGGGATGGTTAGTCTCCAGTTAAGGTCCCTGGTCAGTCTCACCCTTTGTTGAAGAGCAGGCAAAGGGCTTCTGCATGGGGCCTTTGGAGAGGATCACTGGGAAGTATCACTTCCTCCTGGAGAAGCTTGCCACAATGAGATCTCATTTATATAACCTGTTGAGAAGTGTCCAGATCTGCTCCTTTCTCTAAAATTATGTTGTTTTTCTTTTAAGTTGTCAGTGTTTATTATATATCCTGAATTTCCCCCCCAAATTTGTGACTTGAAATTTTTCATTTTCTTAACAGTGTCTTTTGACAGGAAAATGTTTTTACATTTATTAAGTCCAACTTACCACTTTTTTTTTTTATTGTTATGGCTTGGTCATTTTGTGTTATTTCTAATAAAGCTTAACCCAATGTCATTAAGGACATTTCCCGTAGGATTTTTATATTAGGTCTATGACTTGGTTTGAATTAATTGATTTTGTAATGTGTAAGGTAAGGTTAATTTTTCCTTCATACAGATATTCAATGTCAACACAATTTGTAAAATGGCCTCTCCTTTTCAATTGACTATATATGAGAGGTTTATTTCCAGATTATTGATTTATATATTTATCCTTATACCAATATCACATCATCTTGATTACTGTAGCTTTATAACAGATCTGGACATTTATGAATTCTCCTTTGTAAGTCACCCAACCTTGCTCTTTTACAAAATTGTCCTGACTATCTTCTTTTTCCATTTCATATAAATGTTAGTAAGACAGGTGTACCCATGGACAGTCCCAGGCAAACAACTATATATATTCCACCAAGAAGGATTGGAAATCATTGAATTTGCAATTTCAACAGGACTGCACATGGGTTAGCCAATAAAATGGCATTTTCCACCAGACTTCCTCACTCTTACTTTGGGATTCTAGAAAGTCTAGACTTTCCCACCCTTTCTTTGGAGGAAGCAATGCAACCGGGTCTTATTTTGCAAAGAATTCCATTTTGTCAGGAAACATCCCTTACTTCCTTCTGTGACATGCAGAGTTATTGTCTCTTTATTGGGGGAAGTTCTCTTCCTTTAGCCAACATTGTGTCAAGCAGAACCTAGCAACAGTAACATTCAGTGGCCCCATACGTTAACTATTTACATTTTGTTAAATCAGTAAATTGGAGCATAGCTAACTTACACAAATCATGCACCTGGATGGTACCTACAGGGTTGGTCCCCTTGGACTGTAGGCTCCAGAAGGGCAGGGGCTGTACCTGTTTACTCAGTGTACCATCCCCAGGTGCCAGCACAGAATGGGTACTTTTTTGTTGAGTGGATGGAAAAATGATTGGTCCCAGCTGAGCTCATGAATTACACATAACAAGTGCCATTGTTTTTACATGGGCTGTTACTTCAAACATTGAAAGAGAAGTCACTAGTCTCCAACCTTCATCTTGCAGCTGTGCCTTCTGAGGCCCAGTAGTCTTCACCTTTCCAGGAAAAGGAGAGTATGCTGCCATCTCTTCTTGCAGGCCCACTAACCATCCTAAACATGTCCACATTTCTAATTCTCAGAAATTATTTTATTTCTCTGCAATGTCAGTTATCCCCTTTCATTAATTCCAAGACACGTGTATTTTCACATTCTGCTATCTCTGAAATCAGGAGTGTGTTACAAGTGATGATGGATCGTAGTCTAATTGGCTGCCTGTTTTCTGGAGTGGCACATAAAATAATGGTTAATGGTGTCTCAGATTTAAGGAGATAAAGTTGTTCATATGTAATATGGAGATAATATTTATGTTAGAGTGATGTGAAATTTCAGCAATGACTTTTGTTTGCTGGTAGAAATGTGGTAAGTAAAAAACTGGGATAGGAGTGGTTAGTCCCAGGTTCTTTTGTTTTGTTTTGTTTTTATTTTTGAGAGAGTAGTGAGGAAACAAGAGATGCAAGTAAAGTAATTGGTCTGATAATTTGAGACTCCAGGATCTCTATATGGAAAGGTTACTTGCTTACTTGTCTTTGAGACAATGTTTAAGATAATGATTAAACATGTACATAGTGAGGCGAAATAAAACAGGCAGCCTCCCCAGTTCCTTTCCTCATTAAGGCATGTATGGGCATAAAGATATGAGGCTCAATGTGTGTGTGTATGTGTGTGGGGGGGGGGGGCGCGGGGGAATGCCATTATATTGAAAAATGTTAATTTCCTCCATTCTCCAGAAAAAAATAAAAAATGTTTCCATCCCTGGGCTGAGTAAGAAAACCAAAATAGAGTGACACTAGTCTCACATGAACATCAAGAGTATAATCTAACTGTAGTTTCTATTTTCTTTACTTAGAAAAGTTTAGCCTCCTTTTGCCTATAGTAAACCAGTACACTGAATTTTCTTCTTACAGAGTTTCAACCTAATCAGCATTGAATTAATCTCACCGTAAAGAAAGGACCTTTAGGACTGCTGTTGCTGTGTGACACAGAAGAGAAGCATCCCCCTACCAGCCCTGGCCCAAGAGTTCCTGCAGGACCACTGGTCAGTCACAGCTCCTAAAGAGCAGGGAGTCCAGTTTCGGAAAAGAAATCCCTGCCATGTCTGATTTTGAATTATATCCAAATCTCAGCCAGATCTCTGATGGACCTACTTGACAATGCCAGAGCCTGCAGTACCAGCACAGGGTTGAAAGGGCCAAAGTTGTCTAATCCAGTCAGTGGATACCTCTATTTCATGATTTGCCAGTGCTGTTTAGGGGCATTGACAATGTTAAAGAAATCAGGAAGTTTGGGTTTTGGAACAAGGAAAATGCTAGTTAACTAGCTTACAATGATAAAAATTCTTGTATAGGGTAAATTATATAAAAATTGGTAATGAGATTCCCTCCCACATCATTGCTAATTATGTAGTCTGACTTTAACTTAAAAGCAGTACAAAATGGCTTTTTCTATACAGTAAGGACAAGCTTTACAGTAATGTTTCTGAAAAGCCAATGATGTGTCTAGCTCTAGTTTTAGTTTGACAAGTTTTTTTTTTTTTTTAAATACCTTTTCTATATCAGAGCCAAAGTAAAAGGAATCAAAACACCCTCTATCCAGAGTCCCTGGAATAGAATGGCTGTAGAACCTAGAAAGCAGGAGCCCATTCAAGTTTGGGATTATGGGCCTGTGCACTTGTGTCTTCCCTTCTATTGCTGTCATGTTCATCCCGCATGGTTTGGACGTTGTTGGATACTCAGCCATTCAGGTGACCTGGGTTTGTATCAGTTCCGCTCAAGGGGTGAGAGGGGGCCTTCTGGGCTCCCTTGTAGGCCTGGGTGGAAAAACTTGAGTCAGACTTCTGGAGAGGTCCTGGTTCAAATAGCTCCATTTATCTGATGAGTTGCTGTCCTTGAACTCACTTTTAGAATTCATGGTACTGGGATTGGGCCAAGTATAGCTGTGGAAGAACCTTTACAGAGGCTGCTTGGAGTGCACAGGGCCAATGCATGCTGCCTCTCTTTCTTCTTTTGTTATCATTCCAGCAGGTAGCTTCCGAGTATGTCACTATGTACCTGATCTCCTCAGGGGGAGGGACCTTGTGGGTTATGCTGCCAGCACCTCTCAGCCCTGCTTTTTTGCTTAGAACATGGAATGCTCCTCCGGATCTGCATTGTGATCAGAAAATTCATGATGACACAGGAAGCTCCAGCCTTCACCACTGGGACCTGTTTTATCTTCTTCACACTGTCAGACCCATGAGGTAGGGCATGGTAGTCCACCTCGGCAAGGCATGTACTTGTGCTCTGGATGCGGCCCATGTCACTGAGATGCTGCATTACTGAAGAGGGTGGAGTCCTTGAGGGTATTATCATGGCTGACCGCCTGGCAGTATATCCTGATGGAGAAGGACATCTTGTCTAGAGGCCAACTAGGCTTAAGAGCAGGCCCTTTGGGTTCTCTCAAAGCCATTGGAAGACTGGAATCTGGGTGTTTTAATATGTAGAATTCTGGAGCTAAGTCCCTGCCACTACAGTGAAATCATGTGACAATCATGGTGACAAACTTTAACATGGATCACTGTCCAGCTACTGCAAATTAGCCCAGCTTCCCTGGAAGAGTCGACCCAGAAGTTCCATTTCACTGTCATTATGGGGCTGCCTGTGGCTCCAGTACTAATAGGCTCTGTCTGAAGGCTCGTGTCTGCTGGGTGTGGTGCAGTTGAATAAACCCTGGTGTGCTGGGCACTGAGCATGTCCGGGTCTCAGCCACTGGTGGACAAGTGCAGGCTACCACAAGTCTCAGACTCTAACATTAACTTCACTCTAAGTGACATTGGGCAAGACACAATGCCCTTGAGCCTCAGTTTCCTTGTCTAAAAAAAGGACCTGCTCTATCTACTTCTCAAGGCTCTTATAACATCAATCATTGTTCTCATTGGTCTTATGAAGCACTGGAGGCATAAGAAGTATGAAATAAAAAAATGCATGTGAAAATATTTTGTAAAGTATAAAGAGATGCACAAATGTAAAAATTATTGTTTGTGACTTTTGATAGTAAATATCATCATTTTGATTCTTGATAATTCACCTCTCCTAGGAATAAAAATTGTTGGGCACATAGCTCAGGGCTAGAGATCACTGGCAGAATGCAGGAAGTGAATAGTGACAGAGGGAGAGGGTGGAAGAGAAAAAGAGGGACCTGGGCATTGGAGAGAGGAAAAAGCAATGTACAAGGAAAATCAATCCTCACAATTTTGACATGTAGAGAGAAGGCACCAAGCTGTAGAGATGGAAAGTAGGGACCTCAGATTCAGTCAATGGAATGTCAGGCTTTTAACAAATGAGACTATTATCACTGATGTTCATTTGACAGAGCCTAATGTAGGAGTCAAGTGTTGATTACTCTTGTCCACAATAAAAAATAAGGGCCCAGCCTAATTTATCACTCTGCTCTTCTAATATGCCCCTAGTGTAAGAAGCATTTATAAATTTGGTCTAATTTTTAACAACTTTTACTATGTTATTATAGATTGACCCAATCTCTGACATACAGTGGACCTTCATAAGTGTTTGATGAATAATGAACTGAAAGAATGCAGACCTACTTTGTAAATTTATGTTTTCATGGGGTTGAAGAGTTCAAGGTTGGAAAAAAAATCAGTTTTCCTCATTACTCTTTTATTTCCTTAAGCATGAGACTCTCAGGTAAGACTACTCCAGTCTATGCAGATAGCTTAGTCATCACTGGTGCTTACTTGATAACAGCTGTGTTAGTCACTGTTACAAGAAGTTCAAATAATGTCAGTGAATCCTTGCAACATAAGTGAACACATAAATGCCCCACCTTAAATAGGGGAAAGTAGAATTCAGGCTGCCTTTAGAAAAGTTTAGGAACTTGTCAAAGATCACATAGCTAGTGAATTGTGAACAGCTTAACCAATTGCATATGGTTTTCTTTAATAATTTGATTTTAGAAGAAAGGGCTCTAGGAAGTGGATCAAGAGTTATAACCACCCTTTACTAAGTGGATAAGGCCAGAAGAAAGTGTGCACAATGAGAGTAAACTATTGTTAAAACTGCTACCTGTTGACAATAACCTTAAGAACAGATGGAATGGCAAGGTCAGAGGCTCTCAAATGCTTTTGATGGCAACCAAAGCAAGAAATGCATGTTATATCCTAATGCATACACATACACTCACACATACATATGTACATACATATGTACATAAGTGAAATAAAACTTTACACTAAGCCATGCTTACTGTCACCATGTATGATGCATATTAATATATTCTATTCCCTTTTTTCTCTTTCTTTCCCACTCCTTCCTTTCTGTTCTGTTCTATTCTAGTATTTTAAATGCTGATTGGGATACACTTAATTGACTTCACAAAAAGGTTCTGAGATACAGTTTGAGAACTACTGAGCTAGAAGGCAATAGAGGTGGTAGGAGCTGGACTTTTTGATTCAGACACTTGTGGGGCTTGAATCTCGGGCTGCTGTTGTATTAACTGTATGAGCTAAGCAAGTTCCATCTTTTTGGAACTTTAAGTTTCTCATCCATAAATGGGAGTAACAATACCTCAATGGGCTCATGAACAGACTGGGCAAATAATTCAGGTGCCTACTCTAGCACCTGATGTATCTCACAGAAGTATAGTGACAGCAGTGTAATGAAGCATTTAGGAATGGAGAGTGCAGGCATTGGCACAAGCTAGCTGTGGGAGCTTAGGAAAGAAACCTCTGTAAGCTTCTCATTCAGTCATGTGATCTCTCTAAGCTTCAGTTTCTTCATCTCTAAAAAGTGGAAGAAATATACCTCATAGTGTCTTTGAGAATTGGTGTGATAATGCATATAAAGTCATTAGCATGGTGCTTGGTGTTTAGCAAGAGCTCAATAAATTATTGACTATATTGGTTATTCCAAAAATATACCTGTTGTTATTATCCAAGTACTAAGAGCTGATTTAGAACTCTCTAGATGAGGTGACAATACCCATTTGATGAGACAAACTCAGTGTGTGTATGCATGTATAAAATTAAAATTGTTTACTTTTCTCATAAGTATTTTCTAGAGGCTAAATCAGACTTGGCTGAAGCAAAGGAAATTATTTTAGTAAAGAAAGGTGAGATCCAAATTGGATCACTCTCTCAATTCCTCTTGGAGAGTATTTTCACAAAAATCCAATCTTTGCTTGACAGTAGAGGCCTATTTTCAGTGAGAAGACAAAAAAAGTTATAGAAAAAGAAAGAACTGACTCTATACACTAGTGGGAAGTGAGTTTAATTCTTTTGAGCTCAGCTAAAGATCTCTATGGGAGGGCCTTCTGCTTAAAGCCTTTTTCCTCCCCACCCATGTAGGCAGCCTCTAAGATGGCCCCTAATGATCAAAGCCTCATGGTGTCCATGCTCTGTGAATCCCTTTCTCCTGTTGAGTGTGGGCTGGACTTCATGACTCACTTCTTGCTTTTAAAAATATGTTTTTAATTAATTTTTCAGAGAGAGGATGGAATAGGGAAGGAGAAAGAGAGAGAAAGAGAGAGAGAGAGAGAGAGAGAGAGAGAGAGAGAGAGAAAAGAGAGAATGAGCTGCCATATACACCCTGACTGGAGATTGGACCCAAAACTGGGGTATGTGCTGTGACCAGGAATTGAACCTGTCATATCTGGTTCAGGAGACAATGCTCAATCAACTGAGCCATACCGTCCAGGCAATGACTTGTCTAACAACAGAATAAGGTGGAAATCACAATGTATGACTCAAAGAGTAGGTTGTAAAAGCAGTGAGGGCCCGCCTCTCTCTCATCTTCTCACCTTGCTCTTTGAGAAGCCAGCTGCCACATTGTGAGCAGCCCAAGGAGAAGCCCAAGTGACGAAATCCTGCCAACAGTCCCATAAGTGATATTGGAAACTGAGCCTTGTAGCCCCTTCAAATGACTACTGTCCCAGCCAATTTTTTAAATATGTTTTATTGATTTTTCACAGAGAGGAAGGGAGAGGGACAGAAAGTCAGAAACATCGATGAGAGAGAGACATCGATCAGCCGCCTCCCGCACGCCCTGCAATGGAGACGTGCCGCAAGCAAGGCACATGCCGCCCACCGGAATTGAACCCGGGACCCCTCAGTCCGCAGGCCGACACTCCATCCACTGAGCCAAACCGGTCTCAGCATCAGCCAATTGTTTTTGACTTCAACAGAGACCCTGAGCCTGAACTACCCAGCTAATCTGCTCTCAGAAACTGTGAGATTTCTGTTGCTTCAAGTGGCTAAGTTTGGAGGAAGATTTGTTACATAGTATTATAGAGTGAGTACACTACCCTTGACTCCTGCTTCCCATAAGATGGTTCATTCATTAACTTTCTCATTCGTTCCATAAACTTTTATGAACTATTTCCTATGTGTCAGATAGTGAACTACATTCAGAGCCAACTTTAAGAAGCTTTCAATCTAGTGGCAGAAATTCAATGTTCAGACTTACAATGAAAATGCTAGGTGTGTGCTAAATACCACCATGTGGCTTTAATAGAGAGCTTTGGGGATTTGGAGGAGGAGATGAGAAATTCCAGCCTGGCTACATGAAAGAGGGATACAGGAAGGAGATGGAACTTAATACCAAAGTGTGATGGAATTGTAATATGGCAACGTGGCTAGGCTGTACTTCATCCCCCAGAATGCCCTTCTTCCTTGTTTCTGTCTATAGTGGACCACAAAGGACATTCTTGCTGAAAGCAGAGGGGAGCAGCAGCCACTTTGTACACAAGATACTAAATCGCTGTGTTGGCGTGCAGCAGCACCTGGGTCCATGAACCCCTTTTCGCTTTTCTGACTTCTGGGCCAGGTGTGCATGTTTAGCTCTGTGATAAAGACTTTGTCTTCTGAAGGATACACTCATCATCAAGGTGAGAAGCAAGAAAAATAAGATTTCAATCTGTTCTTGGAGTGCCAACCTTCCTGACTGCCTACCCCATGGGCCTCAAGCTCCCGCCTCAGATGTAGAGAAACAGCCTTACAGAGACTGCTTTGGCAACCCCACAATTCTGTAAGCCAGTGTCCTGTGACAGACATGAGATAAAGGTGACAGGTGAAGTGAAAAAGATCACTGAGGCAGAGGGAATAGTGTGAACAAAAACATAGAAGGGAAAAGGCAGCAGTAATGTAATACTTAACCACTGGCATACCATTGGCACTGACTATTGAGAATAAAGCTGGTTCTAGCATTGACCAATCATTGATGTTTCTATCTCTTCCTCTCCCTTCCTCTCTGAAAAAAAAAAGATATTAAAAAGAGCATTTCAGCATCTTTAGAGCCACTACTATCTCTTAGATAGGCTCAAACTATCAGAAATAAGTATCTGTCATTACAAAAAAATCCAAATAATAAAAAACTAATGCAGTCAAATATGCTGGGTGGGAAAACATAGATTTACAGTTATGAATATAAGAAACACAGAGTTCATTCTTGCATTATTATTTATTGTATTATTTTTTATACTTACACCTGTAAACCTACTTTTGCCTTATCCTGTACTCTAAATATTCTTATTGGAGAGTTAGAGCAGTTGGATTTAATTTGCCAACATTTGAAGGCCATTCTCACTAATACATGTGTCCCTATGGAACTCACTGTCCTTTTGGAAAATGAGAAATAAAGACTGAACAGTATAAGGACAAAAACACAAGAAAATATTGGTCTATAATTTAAAACAAACACCTAAATCCAAACAAAGAATGGATATGCTGACTAACAAAATGGTAGTCTGAATATAATTGCTAAGAATTTGGAATACAAGCAATAGAATTAGAAGAAATTACCAAGAAAAAGCTGAACAGAGATGTCTACAAACAAATAAAAATCTTAAGGCTTTTGAAATTACTATGAGGCAAATTTTCCTTCTTAAGAAAGGAAAATTTTCCAAACAATGATTAGGTAGATTTTTGATCCTTTCTGCTTATTTATCATATATATATATATATATATATATATATATATATATATATATGTATTTCATTGAACTTGAATATGCTTATTGCAAACATGGGAAGAAAAATTAACATATACATTTAATATGACCTTGTGAAGTAGACAAAGCAGAACAGAGTAAGATGAATTTTCCCTTGGCATTCTATTTCCCTGAAATAAAACACAAGTTGTTTTCAATAGTTCAACTACCGTGCGTTAGCATGAATAAATTTCTCTTTTCGGTATAGAAAGCAATTCACCATTTTCTTATCTTTCTGAACCACATCCAATTCTTCAAGTTCACTTTTTCACTTAGCATACATTCAGGTGTATATAATTTTTAATTATTAGCAAACTTCTCACTCCCTGATAGAAAAAAAAAAGTCTCACAATCTAGCCAATACTCTTTAGTCAGAATTGGTCTTCTGAGTCCCAGTTTTGCCTCCTGTCAATTTCCTTTTATAAAGAGCATCACAGAAGCCTTATCATTAGCATTCTGGCAGTCCAGTTCCCTAACGTGGAGGCAGCTCTAATGCAATTTATATATAGTTGTTCCCATGCTTCCACTTCTTCCCATCAAGCCCTCCTATTAGTTCTGCAGATAAGTTAGCCAACTGGAAAAGGTTTTCAACCTTTGGTGAATTTCATCAGAAAACATACCAAAATGCTAGAATCCATATGCATCTTCATTAAGAATCTCCACCACCTGCTTGCTGAAGCCACAGCACAGCTCCACTCATCATTACCAGGCAGGGGGCAGCATGACTTAATGTCATTAGACAAACATTGAGCTCTTCTTTTGCATGTTCATTAGCACCAGGTAGGAAGAATCTGCTAGATACAGGAGTCATTTAATCAATCCACTTTCTGACCATCTTTGAAGAACCAAAAAGCCTAGAATAGAAGTAATTTTCTATGCTTTTCTCCTGCATTATTTGTGCCCAGATACTGCAGGAACAGTGTCAATTTCCAATTTCACTAACTAGAGGGTGATTTTTACTAGCTGTGTGGCACTGGACAGATCACTTAACCTCTCAGTGTCTCAGATTCCTCATCTATAAAACAGGGATGATAATTTTATCTACAGGCTGATATGAGGATTGAGTGAGTTAGTACAGATAGAGCACCTTGAACAGAGCCTGGTTAGCTGCTCTTTGCGAACTCTGCTTTATATCGTTCTTCTAAACACACGGGGAGCCCAAAGTGTCCCCAATGGAATCACAGAGAGTGATTTGACTCAAAAGCACAGCAGCTTATTTCATCCTCTTTTTTTTAAAAATTTACATTCTTGGAGCACTTCCTAAGTGCCAGTCACTATGTTAGGCTCTCTGCAAACATGTTCTCATGGAAACCTCACAATAAGCCTAACAGGATAGACACTATTATAATCTTACTTCATAGGGGAGGAAATTGGAGTTTGGAGATGACCTGCTTATAGAATTAAGATCAACAGGCTCTAAGAAGTGGATGGACTTACTATATCAACTTTATTTTAGGTGTTATGTTCACCGTAGGACTAATTTCAATCAATTTTGAGGTGAAAGAGCCTTTACTTTGTTTTAGGTGTTTTATTCACTTCAAGACTAATGATGATAAAAGTTTTTTTAGAGCTTAAAGGACCTTTATATACCATGTAACTCATATAAATAATTTAAGGCTCAAAGAATTTAATGACTTTACTCAAGGTCACACAACCAATTGTGATTGGCCCTGGCCAGAACATCTGTAGGCATTCCTACCCTTACAATGCACTGTTCTTTATCTTAATATTATTGCACATAATTAATGTAGATCTTCAAGTGTGAAAATATTTTAACTATGTATTCCTCTTAGGGCATAAGTTTCTTAAGCAAGGAAATCATATACTTAAATGGAAAATTAATTGATGGGAGAAAAGAAATATTTGGTATACGTTTTTTATTTAATTTCAAATTAAACACAATTGCTTTTAGTGAGTGATATTTTAAAATATGGCATTAAAGCTATGCCTCAGAACCCACAAATATGACAATAAGAGGTTTCTAGTGCCTGTTTTACCACAGATTCTTCAATCCTATTTTCTTTCCAGTGTTTATAACTAGTACGGAACTGAGGGAATTAAGAACAGTCTTCTTTCAGCTTCTCTAAGACTTCTTCTGTTTTAAACCTGAATTCCTTAAGGCAGGGAAGAAAAGGGAATTCCCTGTTCTTATATCCACCCCATTACACACACACACACACACACACACACACACACACACACCCTTATTCCTTCAAGAATGAAATCTACTCTTCTTTTCTCATCTATTCTCTCCCACAACCTGCACTCCCTCCCCTGCAACCTAAACTTCAGAAATTGGCTCAGTGACATTCCCTCAAGATCAAAGTCAAATGATAATTTCCATAAAAATAAAAGTAATTTCAGTCTCCCTCTCTCAAGCAAAGCCTGGGTCTCATGCCAGGGCAACACTAAAAATTCCACACTTCCCCATCTTCTTAGGATGAAACCCCACACCCCCTCTTCCTTTCTTCTGGTTTCTCTTTACTTTAAACACATTGCTGCTTTTCTTCAGCAATGTTTATAGAAGCATTCGGCTTTAATTCAAGATTTAACTCCCCTCCTCTTCTCTCTCCCTCTCCCTCTCTCAGTGTCTGTGAGGCTTGAGACTAAAGTGAGAAAAAAGGACTAAGGAGGGGGTGGAGAAGAAAGTTGGAAGGAAATTTATTATTTAATGACTTTCTGTATGTCACTATTGTAGGTATAAGAAACATCTCATTTTACATATGGATAGCCTCAAGTTTATAGAAATTGTTTCAAAATTCCAAGGTTACACAGCTTGTAAATGGCCTAGCTAAAATACTAACCCAAGACTGTCTAACCCCAGAGTCCCGAGTTTTATGCAAGGATGTGAGGTCTGTGCCATAAACATAGGGAAGAGTGGGAGAGACTCTTTGCAACACCATGATCCCACCATCACACACTTCTGTTAGGGTGACATACAAGTAATGGGCCACTAGCCATGGCAAGGACCTGTGCTCTCTCATTGCCCCACCTTCCCTCCATGCACAGTCACACATATGCCCAAGTAGCTCCTTTACTGGGAGGGCCTGAGGGGATTCTGGTTTTGCCCTTTCTACAATCACTGCTGCTCTCCAAGGTCCCTCCTACAAAGTCTGTAATGGGAGAGTTAATGGACACAGGGGCACTTCCGGTTTCCCTTTGGTCAGGACCTCACCTGGGGAGTTTCATGCAAATGAAAATAGTTTTGTCCCTCATGAGATGAAAGTAGTAATTCTCCACTTAGGAAACATCTTCAGAAAGGGAAAATACAGTATCATTAATTTTTATTTGAGAGGAAAATATTAAATTCCTAACATAAGGAATCTCCCTAGAGTCTGCTTCCAATAGGAAAGCTCATTTTATGTTTTGCAAGTTTTATGAGAAAAGCATTCAACTCCAGTAAGTAGCTGTTTGAATATTATTTCTTGAGTGTTAAATTCACTTGTGAAACTAACATAATTCCGCAGGATAAAGGTTAGTCCCAGTAGGCGTTATAAGCCATTCTTGAGATTATGACATGAAATGTTCAGATATCCATTATTAAAAATGAATCTGTTTTCTTTTGCTACTTTCTGCCTAATGGGGAAAAGGGAAGAAAAAAAGTACCCTATGATTCTATTCAAACCAGCCAACTAAACAAATCCTACAGTATATGTTCAATAAAATCTTGACTTGGTAATATGAATCAGCAATAAGTTTTCCTGATCTGATTGGACAGGAATATAAAGAAGTAGAAGGCAGAGTAACATTGAATGAGTACACCACCCAGGCTGGTTTCCATGTTACCTTGTAGCATTATTCCACTCAGATTCTGAGCTCAGCCTTGTGATCTTATTTTGGCCAAGGGGATATTAACAAATGTGATGCCAGCAGTGACTTGGAAAATGCTTGAGCATCTACCTGTTCTTATACTGTGCCACAGCCACGAGAATATTTCCTTTAGTCTGCTGGAGGATTGGAGACACTCAAAACAGAGTTAACTCACTCTAGTCATCCCAACTGATACCATCCTAGATCAGTCAACAACCATCCAATCCCCACACATAATAAGCAAGTCCAATCAAGACTAGAAGAATTGTTTAGCTAAGCCAAGTTCCGTGAAGCTTCTGAGCACGCTACCCAATATAATAAATGTTATTGTTATGTGGTGTTTGTTAAGTATTATTATGGCACTAGATACAAGTCCTACAGTGAGGAAATGCTTTCTGGATATCAAAAAATAGTGTAAGATGTGTTGCATATTATATAAAAATGACAATGGGATATCGGTTATGATAGGTTATAGTCCCATATGCATAAGTCACATTCAAAGAAGTAGGAGGAGAATTCTTACTTAAAAGGTGAGGCCATTTTGCACCAATCACTCAGGGCATCACTAAGTAGAAAGCACATCTCAGATGAGATCAGTCAGGAAGGTGATATGAGAGGATGGCTCCCAGACAGGAGCTTTTGTCTAGGAGGGTGTTTCTCTAGGGTCCATTCAGAAGGACTTCTGCTGTATGGAGACTGACCTGGATCTGACAAGTAAAGGCCCAGGAGTGTCCAGGTGATGCTGCTTCTGATGGCAATGATGATGACAGCTGAGAAGATTGATTATTATGTCCCAGGTGCTATACTCAGCTCTTGATATATTTTAGACCATTCAATCTTCATAACAACTTCACAAAGTGCTGCTTTTTCTCCATGTTATATGTAAGGAAAATGAAGCCCAAGAGCTATTGAGTAACTTGCCAAAGACCAATGGACGTTTACGAACAGAAATGGGTGGTGACCAATCTGACTCAAGGACAAATATGCTCAAGGGCTTTGGAGCCAAAGAGCAGACAAGTTGGGTTGGGACCAGAACTTTACACTTTGTAAGCTGGGCTGTTGATGTAGCTTGTACTCTGTTTCTGACTCTGCATGGGAAGGAATTCCATCCCAACATGAATCCAATATCATAGTGGCATAGGAATGGATGAGAGAGCGAGCGAGAGAGAGAGAGAAAGAGTGCCCTATCAGAAGGTAAAGTTGGGAGACAAAGTCAAGTCCTTAGTCAGGAGCTTGACCTCACTCACTTTCTCCAGGACATTCTCTACCTGATGCTATTTCTTTAGAGGTTCTGGGTTCCGCTTTATTGAAGAGAGTAGAATTTCCCTATGGTTTGTATGTGTCATACATTTTCCAAGCATTTCTCATGCATTATGCATTGATTTCTAACAACAACACTTCAGTGATTAAAGATATTTTTATCCTTAGCTTTAAAGATTAGTGGTATTCAAAATGCAGTTTTTGGACTGGCGACAGGCTGTATAGTTGTTTCATTCCACAGCCATGAGAGAGATTGAGAGTAGGTGTTTACTCTAAAAAATGAGTGTGTATGTATAAATTTATGTTTTCTATTTCATTCTCCTGGTAATTCATTTTCATGCATCTTACAAAAGTATTTTTTCTCGAATGGATTGGAAATTTCAGAAATATAGTTTGGGAAACCATTCTAGATAATAGAAGCTCAGAGAAATTAAATAACTTGCCAATGAGTTAGTCATTAAGTAGCCAAGCAGGATTCAAACTCATGTTAATCTGATGCCCATTAAATCACTTTATTTTTATTAAAATTAATGTCCAATGTGATTAATACGATCCTGCTAATACCTGCCTTTTCCAACAAAAATGTGAAGCTTGATGTTGGAGGGGTGGGAGGAGAGTGATAGGTATTGGGCCTTTCCATTGATTAGAGGAGGCATTACAAAGCACAGAAATAGGACTTTTGAGCTGGACTTGAAAAATCAGAATGAGCCCAGCTGGTGTGGCTCAGTGGTTGAGCATCTATCTATGATCCAGGAGATCTTTGGATTCCTGGTCAGGGCACAAGCTAGGGTTGTGGGCTCCATCCGCAGTGGGCACATGTAGGAAGCAGCCATCAAGGATTCTCACTCATCATTGATCTTTCTATCTCTTTCTCCCTCTCCTTTTGTCTCTGAAACCAATAAAAAATTTATTTAAAAAAATAAGAATGATGCTACCAGTATGTTCATGTAATACAAACACCCATGGCAAAATCATGACACTAGCCAAATAGCTTTCTCCTTTGCTTCTACTGCAATTCCCTAAATGAGAAAAATAGAAAGTACATAAAGTTCCCCGTTAAGAAAAATTATCTTGTAGTCTCCACGTTCAGTGAAGCAGTTCATTTTTGTGGTTTAAAATTCAAAGTACTTTCTTTATATCATCTGTTAAAATAAAACCATGCAGTGATTACAGCAAGAAGTAGTAGATAGACATGGGCTTTGGAGCAAGATCAACTTAGACTTGGGTCCTGCCTTTGCAATTTTCTCTTGTGCTGAAACCTTGGCATTATGCTAACATTTCTGAACTCTCTTTTCCCCCCTCATTTATAAAATGTGAATAATTCATACCTCATAGGATTTGGGGGATAATTTAATCAGACAACTCCTATAAATTGCTCTCATCAAGTATGAAGTAGGAGGATAATTATACCAAATGCCCCCAAACCAAATATATTTAACCAGCTTGTTTGAGATTCTTTCAAATGTGCAATCTCAAAATAATTAACTAAAAGGGGTTTTTTTTAATTTAGTTATTCAGAAAGTAGGGTGTTTTTTTCCAGCAAGATATAAAATAAGGTCATTTGACTCAATTTTAAAAATTGAATTAACTGAATGATTTGCAGGTTTTGTTTCCAGATGGAGAGAGTCTAATGATTCAGGATATTCTGATACATTGTCGACTGAAAACTGCTTTCATTAAATTTGTGATGTCACTTTTTATAGATTATTGATAATCTTATCTCGTAAGGATGTTGGGAGAGTCAAATTAGGTCAGGTAAATAGTTTCTGGTATCTTATAAGCACTGATTTAATAGAACTCCCTTATATTCTACTTTATTCACACGTGCTACTGTTTTAAGGTCAATGTCACCTTATAGCATTTGATTATATAGAACAATTAGTACTTTGTTGACTCTTTCACTTAAGACTTAACAGAATAGAACTTTTTGTACTTGGAATGTAAGAAATATGGGCACCCATGATTTAAAGCTGCTATGAATTTGCTTTGAAGCGCTATGTTGAAATTTCTCGAAATGAATGATAATAAAATCTCTATGATAAGTGATTCTCCAGGTCTGCACTCTAGCTAGTTTCTGTGACGGTATTAAGCCTTTGGCATTTCCTCAGTAATTGGCCTCTAAATCGTGTCAACAAGTGCTTGTGTAGTCTTTATAGTTTTGCCTGACTGTTTTTTGCCTGTAACCATTCCAATATTCTGTTCTGTTCTAAAACACAAACCTGTGCTTTAGACCATTAATTGATTTTCTTTGAAACATCCTGGGGGTCTGAAGTCCAAAGCCGCTTTCAGGAGCTCATTTTAGGCAACATTGGAAACTATTTTAGAACACCATAAAAGCTTAGTTAGAAAATCACCTGGAAACATTGGGTAACTTTATTTTCATCATTCACTGTCACTACAGATTTTATATCCTTCCAAAGAACGTATAATAACCAGATCATAGCATTATTTAAGCATTAAATGAGATTAAGTATATAAAAGCACTTTCCAAACTATCAACAATATATGAAGGATGTACAAAGGTCAGACATTGTTATTTCATAGAATGCTTTTACTTTCCCATGGTTCCTTCCTGGTTACAAGTTGACTGCCACATATTTGTATACCAATGTCTCAAGCAGGAAGGTAAGGGATAGGAGGCTTCTGAAAA
Organism: Lasiurus cinereus; assembly: GCA_011751065.1. Lineage (NCBI taxonomy): Eukaryota > Metazoa > Chordata > Mammalia > Chiroptera > Vespertilionidae > Lasiurus > Lasiurus cinereus. Next base: position 47,328,231 of record JAAGEH010000226.1, read on the forward strand.
ATTTATTTCTTTTTACCAGGCAGGAAAATCTTTCCCAAAAGCCCCCACTCCAGCAGATAGATTGCCTGTAAGCTTTCCTTTGCCAAAACTAGGTCACATATTCATCCCTAAAAGGAAGATCATAAAATTATGCATCTCAGGCAAGAGGAAGCAGGATTACCAAGCTTGGTTTAGGCCAAAGGGACACAAATGGTCAGATTCAAAGGCCTTTGATCTCTAACTTCCAGTCTAGCCTCAAAAGCCTGGCTAGCATAGCTCTTCTGCGCTCCCTAACTTCTTGGCTTCTAGCCTGCTTCCATATAAATACTTCTCTCACCATGATACTTCTTGGATATCTTGACTATATATTTTTATTTTCCCTCTTAAAATATATTTATCATTTCCATAAAGGAAGCCTGGAAATCTCAAAAAAGTCCTCTAAGTGTGCCTGAACTGTGCAAAATGGACTCTTCCATGTATGACTTCTTCTGTGCACCTCTTATCCATTTAGGGCAATATGGAATTGGAGGAAAATGATGAGCTTTGGAATCAGATGGATCAGAATCTGAATCATTGGTTCCATCACATCTTAGTTAAGTACTGAACTCCTTGGACTCCCAATAACTTCTGTAAAAGGAAGATGAAAATATCTGCCTCATAGGCTTTAGTACAAGGATAGAAAGTTCCCAGGCCTAATAGGCAACCAAAAGAAGTGATCCACTTCTTGCTATTTTTATTATCAAGCTACACATCTGTTCCTGTGACTGCTCTATTTCTAAAACGGCTTAAACTCTTCCCTGGGCTCACTTTTTTTATGACTTATTCTGGCTTTAATATTATATTCCTTTAAGACATGCTCATTGCTAACAAAATATTCTGACACAACTCTGAACGAAAGGTGTTTGTGTTCCAGTCTAAAAGGCACAACAATAATACATGCCAGTGAAAATGGAAAAATGAAATAAATTTAATGAACATATAAGAAAGTGCAATAAAGCTCAGCAAAGCCCAATGAAGTCAAAACTAAGGCTAGAAAGGTGGCTTATTGCAATGGGTAATCTTGGCTCCGACAACATGAAAAGCAACAAGGACACTAAAACTTCAAAGTGCAAGATTATCCAGTATAACAAAAGATAGCAACAGAAATAGAGAGATCTGGCCCTAACTGGTTGGGTTAGTGGATAGAGCATCGGCCTGTGGACTGAAGGGTCCCAGGTTCGATTCCTGGGCATGTGCCTTGGTTGTGGGCACATCCCCAGTAGGGAATGTGCAGGGGGCAGCTGATTGATGTTTCTCTCCATCAATGTTTCTAACTCTCTATCCTTATCCCTTCCTCTCTCTAAAAAAATCAATAAAATATATATTTTAAAAAAGAAATAGAGAGATCTGGAGAATACAATGGATTAAAAGAGAAGGGGACTTGGGCATGACCCAAGCTATTCCAATAAATCAGTGGTTCTCAACCTTCCTAAAGCCATGTCCCTTTAATGCAGTTCCTCATGTTGTGGTGACCCCCAACCATAAAATTATTTTTGTTGCCTTAGCATAAGGAACTGCATTAAAGGGACGTGGCATTAGGAAGGTTGAGAACCACTGCAATAAATGAACTGTGAAAAAAAAGACCTGGGAGCCCAAAAGATATACACATTCCTGTAGGTTTCCTTTAAAACATAATGAAACACAATTAGCTGTATTTGTTTAATTTAGTTACATAGTCAATTTATGTCATTATTTTTTTCATGGTGTATGTATTATTACACCAAGAATTTATTTTTATTTTATTTTTGGATATGTAGATCCTCAAAAGAAACCAAGTAACATCTAATGCAGTTTAATCTGGCTCTTAACATGGATTGTTCCTGGTTGGATTCACCCTGTACTCTTGCCCACCCAGAGCTAGGGTGATGTGAAATGTCTCACAAATATTTCCCTTGTTTTCCACCTTGCATTCAGTACTTAACCTAGGAGCAGAAGCAAAACAGGTTGGCCATTGTCATCTGATCCTTTAGTTGACATTCTAGACTGTTTACCTGGATTCTGCATACTAGTCATTCTTTCCCTCACAAGTTGTTGAGAATTTGCTGCACACCTGGCCTTAGCTAATCAATATAATTGTTTATTTGACCTGGGAGAATCTTGATTACTGGTTTCTTAGCCTTCTGCTTTGTCCTGACCTTATGTTTTTGAAAAGTAACTTTTGTTTTGATTGTCAGCGAGGATCTTCTATCTCTTGCCTTACCATTTTTGGAGAGATCTGCATCTCAAGGTTTTAGGTGGCAACATTTTTTTTTTCTGATTTCAATTACCAGTCTACAGTCCTCTTTTCAGTAGTCACCAGACTTCTTGACCCTGCTCCCCTCATTGGTTTGTGTCTTCTTCCCAATTGAACCCATTGTTTGTGGATCCCGGCCCTGAGTCCCAGTCTACTTCTAGGTCTCATTCTCAGTTGCAAACTCAGAATTTGACCTGCTTCTCAGTTCCACTGGCTCCCCAGATTCTGAGCTATGTTTTGGTAGAGCCTCCTTTTAGCAATAGTTAGAAAACATAGCAGAAGAGAACAGGCATTTCACCAGCACTCTTCCACTTTCTTGGGCTCCATCATCATTATAGACAGGGCCTAATAATGAGATGGTGAAGACAAAGCGAGGCACCAAGTATTTGCTAAGAAAATACTTCCCTTTTTGTCATTAGTATTTTCATCACTCCCTAACTTTAAAACACATTTAACCATTATATCTGTTAGCAATTTCACTTCCATTGAATTCCAAGTGAAATAGATTTAATTAAATTAAGTCTAAATGATAATAATAATAATAACCTTTCACTGAGCATTTAGCTGTGTTAACTAATATACTCCTCACCCCAACCTTCTTAGGTATCATTATTACCATCTTTTAATAAATAAAGAAACTGGAAAACAGAGAGGTAAAATAATGCAGCAAATAATTGCCAAACATTATTTAAGCTTGTACATTCTGCAGAGTGAGCTCTTAAGCATTATGCTTGCAGATCTCTGATAGTACTTGGTTTAAACAAATCATAGGGGATATAATAATTATGGGTTTTGGCAGGAATGTTAAAAGAAGTTTTATAAAGATTTTTCAAGTGAAAATAAGTAATTTATACATTACTCAAAAGAAAGATGCATGAAGACGTGTGATAGTGCTCTAAGAAAGCATGTAGTTATATATGTCGCCTGAAGTGTAAAGTCATTTAATTTTTTTAATCTTTATTATTCAGATTATTACATTTGTTTCTCTTTTTCCCCCTCCATAGTTCCCCTCCACCCAGCTCCCACCCTTCTTCTACCCTTACCTCCCTTCCATTGACCTCATCCATAGGTGTATGATTTTTGTCCAGTCTCTCCCTGTACACCCCTCACCCCTTCCCCCCTGAGAATTATCAGTCCACTCCCTTTCTGTGCTCCCGATTCTATTATATTCACCAGTTTATTCTGTTGATCAAATCTTCAATTTCCTTAATTTTCAGGTTCACTTGTTGATAGATACATATTTGTTGTTCATAATTTTTTATCTTTTACCTTTTTCTTCTTCCTCTTCTAAAAGAGAACCTTTCAGCATTTCATATAATACTGGTTTGGAGTTGATGAACTCCTTTAGCTTTTTCTTATCTGTGAAACTCTTTATCAGCCCTTCAATTCTGAATGATAGCTTTGCTGTATAGAGTATTCTTGGTTGTAGGTTCTTGCTATTCATCATGTTGAATATTTTTTGCCACTCCCGTCTGGCCTGCATCGTTTCTGTTGAGAAATCAGCTGACAGTCGGATGGGTGCTCCCTTGTAGGTAATGAACTGTTTTTCTCTGGCTGCTTTTAATATTCTTTGTCTTTTGCTCTTGGTATTTTAATTATGATGTGTCTCAGTGTAGTCTTCTTTTGATTCTTTTTCTATGGGGTTCTGTGTGCTTCCTGGACTTGTAAGTCTATTTCTTTTACCAGATGTGGGAAGCCGTCAGTCATTATTTCTTTAAGTAGGTTTTCAGTATCTTGCTCTCTCACTTTCTCTGGCACCCCCATAATTCTGATGTTGGTATGCTTGAAGCTGTCCCAGAGGCTCCTTACATTATCTTCACATTTTTGGATTCTTTTATCTTCTTGCTTTTCCAGTTGAATGTTTTCTGCTTCTTTATATTTCAAATTTTTGACTTGATTCTTGCCTTCCTCTAGTCTGCTGTTAGGTCTCTGTACAATATTTTTTAATTCAGTCAGTGTATGTTTAATTTTTAGTTGGTTCTTTGGCATCTCTAGTTGGTTCTTTTTCATCTCCTCTTGGGTCTCACTAAATTTATCCATCTTTTCTAGGAGATTCTTGAAAAACCTTATAAGCGTGGTTTTGAACTCTAAATCCAGTCATTTTTTCCCCTCCATTTCTTTTGTTTGTGATCCCTTCCCTTGTCTTGTCATTTTCACTATGCCGGGAGAACTTCTGTGTTGGATTCAGCCTTATGATACCAGACTTGCAAAACTGCAGAAGGCTCTCTATTGAGCTTGGGATGGTTGGAGTCTCAGGGTTTAATAGACTGCCTTGCCTTCCAGTCGGCCCCACCCTCCACAGCCCCCGAGTCTCATGTGACTGGGTAATAGCTGGAGCAGTCCCTTGCGTACACGCGCTCTTGCAGTGCCTCTAGACTGCTGCCTTTCTGGCTCCCCTGTGCTCCGGGACTATATGAGTCTGGGTCCCCAGGGTTTCACCCCAAACTGGGGTTTAGTGAAGTTAGAAGTGGTGCAGTTGGGAGGGTCTGTCTCCCACCCACTTGTGAAAGCTAGGGGCACAATCAGAAGCTGTTCCTCTGTGCACAGTGCTGTGCGCATCACCAGACTTCTGATCTTTTGCAACTCCCCTAAATTTTCATGCACTTCTTTTCACAGTCCAAACTCCCCCCATATGAGTTTCGGCTGGATCTGTGGTTTAGTGTCGTAGGATAAGGGTTTCAATGCTGTTGGGAGTCTCCGTCTCCCTCCCGCCAGAGAAAGCCAGCCAGGTTCTCTGGCACCCGCTCTCTCCACGAGCACATCTCCGTACCTCAGCTTTTTGCAGCTCCTCTGGGTCTCTGTGAGCCCCTCTCTTTCCTTCTAGTTGTAGAATTTCCACTCAGCCAGCTTTCCTGTGGTTATGGATGATGTCTGTTCTGTCTTTTAGTTGTAGTTTTGAAATTGTTGTGCGCGGCAGCAGTGTAGGTGTTTACCTATGCTGCCATCTTCCCCATTCTAACGTCATTTACATGACCTAAATATTTACAGGGATATGAGTGCTTTGGTTGCCTTCAAACTGAAGGAAAAAGCTGGAGGGAATGTATAGAAAGTTAAGTCTGTGATACTGTTTTCAATGCCAGCCTTCTTCAGCAATGCTTCTTTATGTAATTATGATGATTAATAGCAGTCATGACGCCTCATACATCTATAGTGCTTTATGGTTTATAAAACATATTTACATGATTTATTTCCATTTTGTCTTCCCAATATGCATTTGGAAAATAACAGGTTAAACAGCTCATTTTATTAAATGAGTAAAGCATGGAACAAAAATATTAAGTGACTTGTCCATAGTACATTAATAGTGGATGACTGTAGCAAGATATTTCCTAGCCTCAAACCATTTGTCTAGGTCCTATTACTATACCAGGTGGGTCCTATATACATGAATTTAATATTTTGAAAATAGCGTAGAATAAGGTAAATAATAATTGGAATGAAATGCCTAATAACTAACAAACATAATGACAGAGCTTTTCATACCTCCAGGATTATTCCACATCATTGATGTTAAGCTTACCCTTTATACTATAAGTATATGGTCCTCTCTTTGTTTAGTAGGGGACATAGTATTCTAAGGTAAACAAATAGAGGTGAATAGTTTCAATGCAAAACAAAGGAAGCATCTTGACTGTACAAGGAATGAAAAATACACGGCACTCTGTAGGAACACGGAAAACAACTAATAAATGGAAAACTTAAATTACTAGTATACTCTATACTCCCAGATAGTATCAGATTCCTTAGGTTAAGAAGTCATCCTAACTAGTTTGGCCCAATAGATAAAGCATCCGGCCACCGATTGAAGGGTCCTGGGTTCAATTCCAGTGAAGGGCATGCACCTTGTTGTGGGCTCGATTGATCTCCAGTAGGGCACGTGCAGGAGGCAGCTGATCAATATTTATCATTGATGTTTCTCCCTCTCTATCCCTCTCCCTTCCTCTTCGTAAAAAAATCAATTAAAAAAAAGTAATCTACAAGACTGCCCACCACCAAACTCCATTTCAGTTGACAACTGTGCTTTTGAACAATTTGCTATATATTAGTGATTCCCACCCTCCTTGGGTTGGATTAATTTGCTGGAACTTAGAACTCAGAGTGGAGTGTGGAAATTCTCTGGGATAGTATTTTGGATTTGACTTACTGAATCTTTCCTTTTGCTCTGTGTTTCAGGCAAGTAGCCAGATCCTTGATAGTTTTTTGCCTTTGGGGATTTTTGCAGGGCAAAAAGCAGCAGCTATTTGAAGACAGTTGTACCTCCTGTCTCTTGTAAAAGCCTAAACCCAATGAGGAGATTTAGCTGAGGAGAGCATTTAAAGGTATTGAGAGAGAAAGGGAGACATTTCTAAAATAAAAAGAAGCTGGAAGTCAGAGAAGGAAGAAGCAATCTAGAGTAAGTGGGCTCGAGACTCAATTCTCTCAACACCACCCAATAGTCATATGTCCTAATATGACCAGAAATGCCCCTGTGCCTGTTCCTGCAATAATGAGATAGGGTGGACAGATAGCGATGGCCAGAATTATCTCTGATTATGTTCTATTGTGTAAGACCTCTATTGTACACAATCCTCAGGAGAGCTTTATTAATAACAAATTTCCTGCCAGGATAGATTGATAGGTGCTTAGCAGATTTAACTTAATTACAGAGAATAAGAGACTAGTACCCTATATATTATATGACCACCTGCATCATAAGATTGTTTGAGGCCATCTTTAGCAAAATATATAAATCACTTTTATCAGTTCCTTAAAAGCTTTAGAAAGAAATAAGCTTCATTGGACTGTTGCTCAGAAACAGCCCCTAGTTGTTATCTTTAGCTTGCTCCAAATGACATTTTTTTAAGTTGAAGAATGTGTATTTCAGTAGAGAGAGAAAATGTGATCCCAGTATAATTCCTGCAGTCTTAGAAAAGGTTTAGGGGAGATGGTAGGTGTATGACAATAAATGAAGGAGATAGTGTCAATACAACTAACCAAAGTTATGATCTCCAAGACAAAGTCAAGGAAACAAAGGGCATGTTTTTTCTCTGAAGTATTTAACAATTTTAAAAATATCTATAGTGCCGAGCTGGCACAGCCATGGATGAACTTGAGAGGGGGCGGTGAAGGATGGAGAAGACAGACAAAAGAATAAAGCTAGGGCTCGGTGGGACACTGCTTCTCTGATGGAGAGACAGTGCCACAGCCTGCAAGCCCAGTCTTTATTTTATAGCCAGATTCCACAAGGCAAAGTAAGGGCGTGGTCAAGATGTTACAATGTTCTCATGGGTTTCGAATCTACTCAGTTATATGCACCTGATCAAGCTTTGTTTACTTGCTGCACCTCCCGCAGCCCATATCACTCAGCCACCTGGGACCACAGGTTCAGACCATAAGGTCAAGCTTACAACTATAGCCTTTGGCTATAATTGTGCTGGGACTTGCATGTGGCCTTCACGAGAGGATCATGCCCTCTCATTAGTCCCAGGCTTGAATTTGTCCAAATGCTGTAGCCGCTCTCCATGATCAATGGTTCCCTAACTCTTTCTAAACAAAACAGAGAAAGCCACATCTCATTCTTGGTGGGCAGACATAGAGAAAACAAATGATTCTATGACTTGCCAGAATTGGGAGGTGAATGAAAAGTTATCCTCTTGGTAAATGAATGGCTGGGGAGGGAAGGTAAAGGACAGCCAGGAGAGGGGAGAGAGAGGAAGAAAGGGACAGGTGAGGATTTCTATTGAATGAAAGAAACAAGTTTCTCTGCATGTTGAGGAAAAATGACCACATCCTGGCAGCGGGAGATTTTAGGGCCAAACTGGATGAAAAAGTATCAGCAAAAGCTCAAGTACACATACATGCTGTATGTTTGTGGCGACATGGGTTCTCTCCCTTTCTAAAGGGTAAATTAGACCTTTGTTTACAGGTGCATGAAGAGCAGAGGCAAGAGATAATGATCCCAGTGTAATGCGAGTAACCGAAATGTCTGTCTTTCTGGCAGCTCTTCAGTATCTCCAGCTTAGACCTGACATGACAGCCCGGCCTGGCACACCCTGGATGATTTATAATAGTGCTTTTCGACTTGAATTACCTGGAGGGTGATTAAAAATGTGGACTCTGGTTCAGTGTGTCTGAAGTGCTCCTGAGTGCCTGCATTTCTACCAATTCCCTGGTGATGCCAATGCTGCTGATCCTCAGACCACATTTTGAAGAGCAAAGGCCTGGAAAACATACTCACATGCAAATAGATATTCAAAGTTGTGCACTATTTATATACACATATGGACACACACAGGTGCAAAGAAAGACATTCACTCATTTATTTAGAAAAATTTTGCGTGTACTTTTTTTAGGGCCGTCACTGTGCACATATAGACATATACATGGGGAACATGTTTTAGGATTGATCTTTGCAAATAGCCCTTAAAAAATTCACAAAGTATTTCCCAAGCCCTGCCATCATTCTCCAGCATCAATCTCTTTGAATTGCCTGTTTTACTTACTCTTAGTGGTCAAGATGAGGAACAGGCAGCTGCCTACATGCAGTATTTTAAGGTATTTCTCTTTGCTGTTTGAAATTCTTAAAATGACTGTGGCAAAGAGGTGAGAATATGGGTATTGAAATGAGGAATTTTGGGCTCAAATCTCAAAAATCAAAACACAATTTTAGTCTCCTCAAGTTCCAATTTTTGCATTTGCATATGGTGACAATAATGTCTTCTTCATGCAGATGGCAATACACCTAATTTAACAAACATTTATTGTACGTCTATTGCCTGCAATGAACACAGAAACAAGTTGATTCAATTTATTGATTCATGGAACTCACAGCTTAGTAGAGAAAATTAACACAGTAGAAGTATGTGAAAAAAATAGCATAGGAAAGGAGGTAGGTAAAGTCTTCCCAAAGGAGCTGATAGGGTTTTAAAGGATAGAGTTATCTGGCAGTAAAGGAGAGAATAGAACCATGTTTCTCAAATGGAATCTACATCCAAATCACTGGTATTGAGGCACTTGACTTAGTATCTGGGACAGGACATGTAATTCTATATTTTTAAAAAATATGTATATTTTATTGATTTTTCACAGAGAGGAAGAGAGATAGATAGCCAGAAACATCGATGAGAGACATCGATCGATCAGCCGCCTCCTGCACGCCCCTTACTGGGGATGTGCCCACAACCAAGATACATGCCCTTGACTGGAATCGAACCTGGGACCTTTCAGTCCACAGGCAGAAGCTCTATCCACTGAGCCAAACCGGTTTCGGCATAATTCTATATTTTTTAACAAGCTCTAAGTAACATTGCTGTTGCTGGTCACACACCTGGAGAAGCGAGGGAGCAGAGCATTTCAGATTAAGGAAATCCCAGCACAGATGTGACATTAAGAAGCAGTGCGGTGGGTTTGGAGAACAGTCAGCTTGGAATGATTAGTCCATCAATTTCAGGGAAGGTAGTCATGGGAGATGTTGCTGAAAAGTGGCAGAGTCAGGTGAAGGGAGAATTAAATGAAAAGTTATAGGGACTCTTCCTGGCACTTAGTAGGCACTTCAGCAACATTAAAATATATCAGATCAAAACACAAGATAAGTCACATTTTTGTATACCAGCAATGCACAATATTAAAAGAAAATTAAGAAAACAATTCCACTTACAATTGCATCCAAAAGAATATCACACCTAGAAATGAATCTAACAAAGTAGATGAAAGATTGAAAATTGCAAAACATTTCTGAAAGTAATTAAAAAAGAACTACACAAGTGGAAAGACATATCATCTTCACAAATTGGAAAACTTAATAATGTTGAGATGGAAATACTACCCAAATAAATCTATCAATTCAATGCAATCCCTATAAAGATTTTAATAGCCCTTGAAATGGAAAAGCTGATAATCAAATATAGCCAAAACAATATTGAAAAAGAACAAAGTGGAAGACTCACACTTCCTGATTTCAAAACTTACTATGAAGCTACAGTGATCAAAATAGCATTGTCCTATCATAAGGACAGACATATAGCCAGTGGAATACAACTAAAAGTCCACAATAAACCCATATATCTATGGCTAATTGATCTTTAACAAGGTTTCCAAGACCATTCAATTGGAAAAGATTTTTTTTTTCAATAAATGGTATTGGTACCACTGGATATCCACATGCAAAATTAATGAGGTTGGACCCCTACCTCATACCATATGCAAAATTTAAGGGCTGGGGAAAGAAACATATGGGAACTCTCTTTACTTTCTGTGAAATTTTCCTATAAGCCTGAATCTGCTCTAAAATAAGTTTGTTTTTAAAAACTCTCCTATGAGACAGAAATACACATTACAAGAATAGCTAAAATGAAAAAAGACTGATAATAACAAGTGTTGTTGAGGATGTCGAGCCTCTGAAATTCTCATACATTGCTAATGGAAACTGAAAATTATATACTACCTGCTTTGAAAAACAGTTAGGCAATTTTTAAAAATGAAATTAAACATATACTTACCTATGAATCAGCACACCCAGTCCTGGGGATTATCCAAGAGAAATAAAAAACACATGTTCATAAAAAAGACTTGTTATGAAATGTGCATAGCAGTTTTATTCATAATAGCCAAATGCTGGGAAAAAAGTCTATCAAATGGTGAATGAATATACAGATTGTAGTATAAATATATAATGAGAATACTACTCAGAAATAAAAAGTAATGAATTACTGATACACACAACAACTTGGGTTAATCTCAAAAAGTGAAATAGACAAAAACATTACATGATTGCATTTACATGAAATTCTAGAAAAGGCAAAACTATTTACATCAAGCAGAGTCAGAGATGGTAGTGACTATAAAAGGAAGTAAGAGGTAATGTAAATGTTCAAATCATGGCTTTCATGGTGGTTGCCTAATTGTCAAAGCTCACCAAGTTGTGGACTAAAAATCAATGCATGTTTTCATATATAGATTATACTTTAATAAAAATGATTTTTAAATCACTGGAAAATGAACCCAAAATTGATCAATTTGAAGAGCTTAAACTAAAAAAATTCTTAGCTAAAAACATAGGAGTAAATCTTCATGACCTTGGCAATAGATTCTTAGATAATGATGCATTAGCAACAAGAGTGAAAAAAAGGTACATCGAACTACATAAAAATGTAAAATTTTTGTGCATCAAAAAACATTAAGACAATGAAAATCTAACATACATAATGGGAAAATATTTATAAATCACATATCTGATAATAATCTAGTATCCAGAATCCTATCTAATAAAAGAGTAATATGCAAATTAACCATACCTCCGCTACACCAACAAACCATGCCCACCAGCCACACCCACAAGCCAATCAGAGAGAAAGTATGCAAATTAATCCAACCAAGATGGCTACAGCCACAGGGAGAGCAGGAGGGAGACTTGGGTTGCCCCTGGCAATGGAGTAAGCAAAGCTTTCCACACAACCTGGCCCACACTTAAGGCAACAAAGTTTCAATGGCTGTGTAAGCAGAAGGCTTGACTCCGCTCCAGGCTACAAAGTTTCAATTGTGGAAGATAAATAAATCCCAGATACCAGTGCACAAAATTCATGCACAGGGGACAGGGGACGGGGGATGTCCTAGAGGCCCAGTGCACAAAATTCATGCACAGGGCCTCCACTTGGGTTGCTGGGGGGTGTGGCTGGCCTGCAAACCACCACAGGCCCCTTGCCCAGACCACTCCACACCTCAAAGGAACACCCACCCTGATCCAGAACACCCTTCAGGGAAAACCAGCCCCCACCCATGCACCAGGCCTCTATCCTACTTAATAAAAGAGTAATATGCAGATTGACCATCACTCCAACACACAAAATGACTGTCCCTATGTTGTCAAAAGATCCTGCCCCCATGTGGACACAAGATGGCCACCATAAGAAGGCCAGCAGGGCAGTTGGCAGGGACCAGGCCTGCAAGGGAGGTCAATTGGGGGGTGATCAAGCCTACAGGGAAGGGCAGTTAGGAGTGACCAGGCCTGCAGGGAAGGGCAGTTGGGGGGGAGACCCAGGCATGCAGGGGAGGGCAGTGAAGGGTAGGGGCAAACAGGCTGGCAGGGAAGTGGTTAGGGGGTGATCAGGATGGTGGGCAGAAGCAGTTAGAGGCAATCAGGAAGTCAGGCAGGTGAGCAGTTGGGAGTCAGCAGTCCTGGATTGTGAGAGGGATTTCTGATTGCCCATTTAGCCCATCCCTCAAGGGTTCCTAGATTGGAGAAGGAGAGGCTGGGCTGAAGGACATCCCCCGCCCCCTGTGCATGAATTTTGTGCACTGGGCCTCTAGTATATAAAGAATGACTGAACTCAATAACAAGAGAGACCAATAATCCAATTAAAAAATGGGCAAAGGTCTTGCACAAAAAATATTTATATTAAAAAAAGATAAGAAATGGCCAAAAAGAACAGGAAAAGATGTTCACTATCATTAGCCATTAATGCTAAGGTAAATGCAAGTCAATACCATGTCACACACACTCAGATAAGGTATAAGAAAATCTGGAAAATAGCAAGTGTTTGTGATGATACGGAAAAATTGGAACCCTTGTCAATGCTGGTGAAAATGTAAAAGGTTGAGCTGCTGTAGAAAGCACTTTGGCAGTTCCTCAAAAAGTTAAACATAGAATTATCATGTGTCCAGGCAATTGCACTCCTAGGTATACACTCAAAAGGATTACAAAGCAAATACAAGTACATTAATGTTCACCACAGCACTATTCATAATAGCCCAAAGGTGCAAACAACCCAAATGTTCATCAACAGACAAATGGGTAAACAAATTGTGGTGTAAATATACAATGTAATATTATTCAGCCACAAAAAGGAACGAGGTGCTGATTTATGCTATAATGTGGAGGAACGCAGGAAACATTATGCTAAGGGAAAGAAGCCAGACACAAATGATTACATATTCTCTGATTTCATTTATACAAAATATCTGGTCGAGGTAAATCTATAGAGACAGAAAGCAGACTGCTGCCAGGGACCAGGGCTGGGAGGGAACTGCTTAGAGGGTAGAGATTCCCATTTGGGGTGATGAAAATATTTTGAAATATTTTGAGATAAGGGTGGTGATTGCACAATATTGGGGTTGTACCAAACTGTTCACTTTATATGGCGAATCAGGCTGTACTCTTCGCATTTATATAATTTTGTCAATTATACCTCAACAGAGCTGGGAAAACATGACAAAACAGACAATAACACAAAGTAAATAAATAAAATGGCTAATAGTCTGTTCTATGAATTTCAACTAACTATAAAAACAAAACAAAACAGGATGCCATTGGCCTTGATGACAAGTTTGAATTCAAGCAGAGGCAGTAACCGACAAAGGAGGACATGAAGGGAACTATGATAGTGGTACTGGACAGCGGAGAATGGGAGAGAGGAAGGAGTGATGCTGGAACTTCTCACCTGGGAGGGCTGCTGCGTGTTGCTGTGAATGGGCACGTAGGAGGACGTGGAGGTCTGAAGTGTGGAGAATGTGTTGAGGTGGGTGAGGGGGGCTGGAGGTGCTTGTGGAAGTTCAGGGGGAACACTCTCACAGTCAGTTGGACCACGGCTCCTGGGAAATAATGGAGAAGAAGAATTATAGGATACTCTGGCGAGACCTTATGCATGAAACTCCTTTATGAAACAAAATATTGGTCATGCACAAGAAATCATCCACTTCCTACCTTCCTACTGCTGTGACAAAAGATCCTTTCAATAGATTCATTTTTGCCATTTAACTGATAAGTGAAGAATGAGGATTATATAATATTAAAGGATTCATCTAGGAACACATAGCAAATCTGACCCAGAGCCAGAATTTGCCCAGCACTAAGCTCTCACCACTCTTGCTTCAATATCACACTCGCCAGGAACCGTTTCACGGCTGACAACAGTGCCTATTTTAATCCCAGATTAAAGGACCGGGAATTGCATCGCTCCCTAGGCTGGATGGCTTCATGGGAAAGTGTATCTATTTTCCTAAAAGTCTTTCCAATTCCAGAAAATTAGCTGGAGCAGGTTTTATTGCTCTGAGCAAACTCAGTTTTAGCATCCTTCTGCATCACACATCTGTATCCTCAATTTCTTCTGACCATGTTTGCATGTCTGTCTTCACTCAGTTGTACCCCTACCCCAAAGAAAATGAAGCCCCAAATCCCCAAGTAGATGAAACACTTTATTTGCTGTAGGGCACTGAAGCAGAAACACCATCTCTCTAAATTCTTACCAATCCCCATCTGTGTTCAGGCCCCCTTTAACTTCAAATTTGAAATCCATTGGAAATATCTATCTCATTGAAACCAAAAACACTTTTGTAAAGTTATGCTAAAGAGGTGTTCAAGAATTGAAGAAGCAATTGTGAGTATTGTTGAAATAGTTCTTTATTCACATTTGGAAAACATTTGGTAGGGGCATAGGTGGGACAGATTAACTACAGGTAAGTATAGGAATTTAAGTATGTTTCTCCTTTTTTTGAACCCCTTATTTCTACAATGTCTTTGGCTTCTCCTCAGTCTTCCCAGACAAGCCACCTTGGGAGTCTGCCCTTGAAAAGTTACCCTGTCCCAACTGAATTCTGTTTTCCTCCTTTGTAGTTGATTTTGAGCCACAAAGCCCCAGATGGCCAGTCTGAGAACAGACACAGGCTTTTTCAAAGAGACAATATTGATTCCCTCTAGACCCACAATGACCTCTTTCTTCTACCTCTTCTTACTCCAGTTCACAAGGCTTTTAATCCCCACTGAACATAGAGCTTCAGTATGGGTCAGAGAATGGGCCACAACTCAAAATCAACTGTTCCGACCCAGGAAGCTTCGACGGGGCACAAGCAGTGTTCCATTAAGCAGAGTCTGGTACCATTGTTTTTACGAGGCTCTCACCAGCTGGCCTTGCTATGCTTGGCTAAGAATTAGACAAGGGAGGGAGGATCTGGCTTGAATAGGAAGAGAGACAAGAGCTGCCTTTCAAGGGTGACACCCTCAGGACAAGCTCAAATGGACAGGGAATAGGCAATGTTCCCCTAGCGGTGATTCTGCTTTTGCAGAAGAATCAAGAAGGCAGGAGAGAAACAAGTTCACACACTTTTCTGGCTCTGACACAAGCCGGGGTTCAGAAGTACACTGGCTCCATTCACTCCAACTCATACACACTCCAAGGGCTCCCTGCTTGAAGGAAAACTTCCAAGGAGCAAATAAAACATAACATTTTGGTTAGGACTTTAATTTTCACATTCTGAAGCACAAAGATGCTCACAGCCAGTAGATGCCTTTGAGAAAGCTAACTTTCTTAGTTTCGGTTTGAAGTGTCATTTATCCACCAGCAGAGAAATAGAAGACATCCTAGTTACAGTATTTATTCTGCAACTAGATAACACATCAGAATTTTTAAATGTAAACCTACTAAATAAAAATTTTAATAAAATACATTTTAATCCTAAACATTAAGGATAAGAAATATTATGTGTTGATATTATTTCATGCTTATTTAAACAGTTTATCAAACTCCACATGAAAAGAATATTATAAACAGTTGGGATCACTAGCTCTAATACAATAGAACTCGGTCACTCAGCAATTGAGTACCTAGGAAGAGTCTCTTAATTTCTCTAAGCCTTTCTTTTTTTCATTTGTAAAATGGAAGGTGATAATACTACCTGTAAAGTAACATAAAAATATTTAGCATAATGTTGGCATATCATAATAACTTACTAAACAATATGAATGCATTATTATTGTCATTACTAATTTGTGAAGAGTTTGGCATCTTCATAATGATGTTAGTTATTGCACCTAGACGAGTCAGTCCTTTATGTGAGTGCTAAAGTGGATGTTAATACTGAAATGTCCTTCTAGGCTATGCTTTATGCTAAGTGGCTGTCACTGCTCGGGATCTTCCTTGTGGGTTAGCTTTTGCTTCTTAGCATATTGCAATCCTTCCCTTTGCTGCTTTTAATCTGATCTTCCTTTAAACTAAGAACATTCAGCTTCCACTCGCTGGGGAAATCATATTACACATTAAATCAGTAGGTTTAAATTTCCATCCAATTCTAAATAAGCATACTAAGGCTTCAAGACTTAGAGTGAAATACATGGACTTTATGACATTTATTTCCTTCAACCTGCAGAAAGTTCTCTTGGAGTGAGGACATTTCTACTGGAGGAGGGGAAGACAGGACTGTGGGAAGAGGAAGGAAACAGTGAAAAATCATCGAGGCAGGCAAGGGTCTGTTGAAGGGTTAGATTTTTGCAGTGCCTGAAGCACAGGTGACTATGGGGAAAAGAGGGTAGGCTGTAAAATGATGAGGTTGGAGAGCTAGATTCAGAAAGAGTATTATATTTAGATATATAAAAGCCTAAGCGACCATTTGACCCGTAGCTATGATGCACACTAACCACCAGGGGGCAGAAGCTCAATGCATAGGCATGGAAACATGAAACAGACTAATGAATCTCAGAGGGAAGGGAGGAGTGGGGAGGGTAGGAGTAAACAAATATTTTACTCTTTGTTCTCCCTATGTGATCTATAATAATAATCTGCTTCATGTTGATATTTAATGTTGTGATGCTGACAATTACTTGAAAGAGAAGTTGGGGTGCTTCACTGAACTGGAAAAAGTTTAGTTAAATCAGAAAGCATGTCTAATTAAGCATGTTTATTCTATATCTATATAAGGCTAAGTTGACTCGTGAGTTCAGGATACACCAAAGATCTTACATGCATACTAGAGGTCTGGTGCACAGATTCGTGCACCAGTGGGGTCTCTTGGCCTGGCCTATGGGGACCTGTGGGGACCGGGCTGAAACTAGCAGCCCAATATCCCCCAAGGGGTCCTGAATTGTGAGAGGGCACAGGCAAGACCGAAAAACCCCACTGGTGCATGAATCTGTGCACCGGGTCTGTAGTTTATATAGAAAAGGCTAAATATCCCTCTGACCATTCGACTGGTAGCTATGATGTGTCCTAACCACCAAGGGTAAGACGCTCAATGTAGGAGCTGCCATGATGTGCACTGGCCTTCACCATGGACCTGGAGCTGACAAACCAACACTCGACTTCCCCCAAGTAGGACACAGGCTCCATCACCACCCTGGAGTGACACCCCACCAAATCACAGTCAATGTTGCCAAGACCCCCTGGTGCAAAATGTGGCCCACAGCCCAGCCCAGCCTGGAAACAGTTTCTCTAGGTCCTGGGTAATGATGTCACATAGCAATACCCAGCTTCCCCTCCTAATGACTAGCCGCCTTGGAGTTTCTTCAGCCCAAGAATATGACTTGATTTATTTATAGCCAGCTGCAAACATTTTACACTTTAACCAAATGTTTGTGAAATGTTTTCCCATGCCTTATCACATTTGATCCTCACAGATGTCCTGGAGTACGTATATAGGACACTCAGTAGAAACCCATTTTCTTTTCATTAGCCAAAAAATGGAGACTTATAAAGTTTGGAAACTTGACCCTACTGAAAAGAAGAAATGGTGAACCTTGAAAATAACTTCAGGTTTTCTCACTGTGCAGAATATACTCAAACTCTGCTGCAGTTAAATATTCTACTCTTTGCTCTCCCTGTGTGACCTATAATAATAATCTGCTTCATGTTGATATTTAATGCTGTGATGCTGACAATTACTTGAAAGAGAAGTTTGGGTGGTTCACTGAGCTGGAAAAAGTTTAGTTAAATCAGAAAGCAGGTCTAATTAAGCAAGTTTATTCTATATCTATATAGAGATTGACTCTGAGAGAATCCAAAACGGCAGCATAGGTAAACACCTACACTGCTGCCTTGCACAAAAATTTGAAAACTACAACTAAAAGACAGAATGGACATTATCCAGAACCACAGGAAAGCTGGCTAAGTGGAAATTCTACAACTAGAGAACAAGAGAGGGGCTCAAAGAGACCCAGAGGAGCTGCAAAAAGCTGAGGTACAGAGACATGCGCGTGGAGAGAGCGGGTGCCGGAGAACCTGGCGGGCTTTCTCTGGCGGGAGAGAGACAGACACTCCCAATGGCATTGAACCTCTTATCCTACGACACTAAACCCCAGATCCAGCCAAAACTCATATGGGGGGAGTTTGGACTGTGAAAAGGGAGAGGTGCACAGAAATTTAGGGGAGTCGCAAGGCATCAGAGGCCTGGTGGTGTGCATGGCACTGCACAGAGGACAGATTGTTGATTGTGCCGCTGGCTTTCGAGAGTGGGCGGGAGACAGACCCTCCCAACTGTGCCACTTCTGACTCCACTAAGCCCCAGTTTTGGGTGAAACCCTGGGGACCTAGACTTGTGTGGTCCTGGAGCGCAGGGGAGCCAGAAAGGCAACAGTCTAGAGGCACTGTAGGCACTCACAAGGACCACTCCAGCAATTACCCAGTCACGTGAGACTCAGGGGCTGTGGTGGGTGGGGCCGACTGGAGGCAAGGCGTTCCCTTAAGTCCTGAGACTCCACCCATCCCAAGCTCAACAGAGAGGCTTCTGCGGTTTTGCAAGTCTGGTATCATAAGGCTGAATCCAACACAGAAGTTCTCCCGGCATAGTGAAAATGCTGAGACAAGGGAAGGGATCACAAACAAAAGAAATGGAGGAAAACAAAAGACTGGATATAGAGTTCAAAACCATGCTTATAAGGTTTTTCAAGAATATCCTAGAAAAGTTGGATAAAGTTAGCGAGAGCCAAGAGGATATGAAAAAGAACCAACTAGAGATGCAAAAGAACCAACTAGAGATGGAAAAGGTCTAACTAGAGATGAAAAAGGACCAACTAGAAATTAAACATACACTTACTGAAATAAAAAATATTATACAGAGTCCTAAGAGCAGACTAAAGAAAGGCAAGAATCAAGTCAAAAATTTGAAATATAAAGAAGCAGAAAACACTCAACTGGAAAAGCAAGAAGATAAAAGAATCCAAAAATGTGAAGATAATGTAAGGAGCCTCTGGGACAGCTTCAAGCGTACCAACATTAGAATTGTGGGGGTGCCAGAAGAAGAGAGAGAGCAAGATACTGAAAACCTACTTAAAGAAATAATGACTGAAAACTTCCCACATCTGGTAAAAGAAATAGACTTACAAGTCCAGGAAGCACACAGAACCCCATAGAAAAGGAATCCAAAGAGACATCATAATTAAAATACCAAGAGCAAAAGACAAAGGGAGAATATTGAAAGCAGCCAGAGAAAAACAGTTCATTACCTACAAGGGAGCACCCATACGACTGTCAGCTGATTTCTCAACAGAAACGATGCAGGCCAGACGGGAGTGGCAAGAAATATTCAACGTGATGAATAGCAGGAACCTACAACCAAGAATAATCTATCCAGCAAAGCTATCATTCAGAATTGAAGGGCAGATAAAGAGCTTCACAGATAAGAAAAAGCTAAAGAAGTTCATCAACTCCAAACCAGTATTATATGAAATGCTGAAAGGTACTCCTTTAGAAGAGGAAGAAGTAAATGGTAAAAGACAAGAAATTATGAACAAATACATATCTATCAACAAGTGAATCTAAAAATTAAGTGAATTAAAAATTTGATCAACAGAATAAACTGGTGAATATACTAGAATCTGGAGCACAGAAAGGGAGTGGACTGATAATTCTCAGAGGGAAAGGGGAGAGACTGGATAAAAATCATACACCTATGGATGGTGGGAGTTGTGTGGAGGGGAGCTATGGAGGAGAAAAAAGAGAAACAAATGTAATAATCTGAACAATAAATATTTAATTTAAAAAAATGAAGAGGAAGAAGAAGAAAAAGATAAAGATAAAAATTAGGAACAACAAATACATATCTATCAACAAATGAATCAAAAAATCAAGTGAATTAAAAATCTGATCAACAGAATAAACTGGTAAATATAATAGAATCAGGGGCATAAAAAGGCAGTGGGGAAAAGGGTGAGGGGGTGCAGGGAGAGGCTTGACAAAAATCATACACCTATGGATGAGGACAATGGGGGGAGGTAAGGGCAGATGGAAGGATGGGAGCTGGGTGGAGGGGAGCTATGGGGGACAGGTGGAGGGAGGTAGAGGAGCAATTGTAATAGTCTGAACAATAAAGATTTATTAAATTAAAAAAAAAAAGGTAAGTTGACTTGTGCCTACAGGATACATATACAGCCCTTACTGGCATCAAGTACATGAATGTGCTTCTGTCATTGTCATCATGAATTTGGTTGACACTTTTATTATAGAGAAAGGGTGAATAGCGATATTAAAATATTTCTTCTAATTAATTTTCTCTTAACATGCACAAATCCGTGCACTGAGCCTCTAGTTATGTTACTAAAAATGGTTAAAGTTGTAAGCATTTTCAATATTTTAAATGCTATGTTAAGCATTGTAGATATATTATTTCATTTAAACCTTACAACAATCATATTAAACCTGTCCTATAATTATATTCATTCAATATGTGACAAAACTGAGGGTTGAGAGGACTAAATAAATAAATAAATAAATAAATAAATAAATCACTCAAGGTCTATCCAGGATGATTTGATTTCAAACTCTGTGCTTGTAGCTACCATGCTATACTCTGTCATAGAATTCTTGTGAATGATAATAATTTTGGCTTGCTTGTGTGGGCCAGAGGAGGTCTTTAGGAAAAAGTAATATGATAAGATTTATTTTTAGGAAAATAACTAAAGAATAGATTATAGAGGAGAGATGCTGAGGACAAGAAAAACAATCTGGACATCAAAATAGGATAGAATATAACCTTGGGACTGTGGTAGCAGGGATGAAGAGGTGGGGAGGGATTCTAGAAACATTTCCAAGTAGAAGCAATAGGACTTGGGGATTGGCTGGATGAGAGAAAAGGAGAAGCAAAGTAATTTGCCCACATTTTAGATGGCTACCATCTATGTTAGGGCAAGATTTCTTATTTTGTATTTAGGGAACAGAAATATAAGGTTATCTTAATATTTAACACGGTTGGGTTAAATAGGATTGTTCGATGCAAGACTTCTCAATGTGGTTAAACACTACCATGCCTTGAGAATTGTCAGGAGAACAACGCCTTATGCATAAGGGGGAATCTAGGAGCCTCAGCAATATGGGGCTGGTGCTCCAGAGAGCTGGCGTGGTAATAGAAATTTGAGGATTATTTTCTTCAGCACATCTTTGGTGATAGCATTTCTGTTTGTCACGTGCCTGCTCACTTAAAAAGAGTTGCTAAATAAAGATATTTTTAAAATTCCCAAACCAGCGTGTGTATACCATGAGTTAGAAATGCAATATAGGTGAATACTAAAATATATCTACCTCTGGGTGGAACCAGTTAATTTCATATGCAAACTATGTATCATCCAATTCAAATGGGCAAGCTTTTGGAATTGTCAAAAAAAAAAAAGTGTTTTCAACTGAATAAAAAACCAGGGTCAAGATTTGGTTCATTGTTTTTGCATGCCACTGGGAGAATCAGGGGAGGCCAGGACTCCACTGGAGCAGGCTCGAGGGGTCAAAGTGAATTCAGTTGACTGGGGACTTATTTGCCCCATAGGAAAAACCACCCAAACCTTGTTTATAGAATGACATTAGCTTTTTGTTCATTGGCAGAAATATCCTCCCAGCTGCCCAAGTCTGTGGCTTCTCTGGTCATACAGTAAAAGGACTTGTGACCTTAAATAACTTACAAGGGTTTGAATGACAGAGCTGGGAATTGTTTCCTGGAAACTGCAGTGCAATCTGTTGACTATCATTTTGCATCAGTGTGGGGCAGCTTAACTCTTATTCTCAAAGACCTACTAGAACATCTAGTACCACCATGGCTCACTAAGCCAGTGATAGCTCCCTAACCAGTATGATCCTTTTGGCGTTTTTTTTATTTTTTATTTTTATTACTCTAATTGAACTCTTCCCATGTTTCAGGCAGTTATAGATATTATAGATATTAACCTCCAACTCAATAAGATAGCATCATAACTATTCCTGTTTAATAAATGAGGAAAATGAGGCACAGAGAGGTGAAAGCATCACACAGCCTACACATCAGAGAGTAGACGATTTTAATTCATGTATTTTCTTTCACCATGGGCTATGCAGAGATAAATCATACTATTTCCAGCAGAGTGGCCCAAATTTCAGTCACTCACTTAGCACATACTACTGTTGTTGACATAGCCACATACTACCTTTAATATAATTTATTTAATGTAGAATATAGACTATGTATACTCACACAATTGATGCGTTAGTTAATTTTTTTTCTCATTCACATAAAAATAAATTCATAACGCTTTAAAAATATCATCCTTGTCTTTCCTAAAACTTGTTCTCTGACCATCCACAGGCACTCATTTTTCCTCTGAACAGCTTACATTGTAAACTAGAAAGTTCTAGACATTACCTATGTATAGTGATTCAACACAGTTGGCAGCTATAGAGTACCTGCTACTATGTTCAGGGCAGTGTGCCATCTTAATTCCTCATTCCTTATCACCTTGTCCCTGAGGCCAAGCTTGAGAACCAGGGCCCACACAAAAGTTGTTCGCACTCTGGGCCAAGAGTGTACACTAGGTAACTGAGCATCTTACAGAGGACTGTCCTACTCTCTAATTATGTCTTCTCTCCCCAAGATGTTAAGCCCCTCCAGAAAATAACCATTATATCCTCCGTAACCACTAATGAAGAGCCTTGAACTTACTTCGTAGTTAGTGATTGATAGAGCACCAATCTCTAACGCCCATGGTGAGAGTGATCAGATCTAAACACAGGAAGAGAAGAAGAAAGACACAGTAATTGAGCTCCCACTACATGCCAAGAACCCTTCTGTCATTATCTTATTTATCTGTAATTAATCTCCACAGCAGCTCCATGTGGTAGGAAACAGGTGAAGAGAGGCCAGAGAGACTGCGGAAGTTTATGCAGCTGGCAGGTGGCAGAGTTGGGAGCAAAATCAAGATCCGGCTGATTTCAGGTGAGCTTCCTTTTCTACTGTGGCAGCCTGTCTTCTCTGTGCTTCTAGTAGAAAAAGGCACTTTAGGAGAAGGAGCAGAGACAGCCTTCTCAATCAGAGGAAGACGCTGTAATTTCTCATGATCTGAAAATATGAGTCCTCTGCTGCTCAGTGCTAAATTCATAGTCAATAACAAACTGTGATCACTGGCAAAAGACTATGGGAAGAAAGCCTGAGCATGAACAACCAGGATAATGAACCGCCAACACAATTAATTCCATGGGTAAGAGTCTGGACCAGGCTCCCCTTCTCCATTCTGAGTCACACACATTCCCAGCTAGAGCATGGCTAATTGGTTTATGTCTGAGTGGACTGGGCACCTGTGGGTGCAGCAGCTGCAAGGTTTTTCATCTTGGCTTATTCAAAGTGGATTAGCAAGTCATGCCTGAGAGGGAGAGATGGCCAGTCCCTTGACTCTGTTCAAAGCCTTACTTTACACTCTAGGACTGAACATCAGGTGGAGCTGGCAAGCTATAAAGGAATGCCCAACATGCAACAGGGTGTGTGTGGGGGAGACGGGGGGCGAGAATAGGGGAGGCTGGGGGAAGGTCAATGTACTACTACATGTCATACTTTAAAAAGTAAAAAAAAAAATTTTTTTTTAAAGTAGTTAGATGTTATATACATACATACTAGAGGCCCATTGCCCGAAGAGATTTGTGCAGTAGGCCTTCCTTCCCTTGGCCTTCAGCACTGGTTTTCCTCTGGCACCCGGGACCCAGGCCAGAGTCTGCTTTCTTAGTTTTTGCTGCAAACTCCAGAGGCTTCGCTGGGGCACTCTGCTCCTGTAGATCCCTTCGCCCCTGCCCTCCCTCTGGTAGCAGGCATCCTGATGGTCCTGGCCATTCCAAGCCTGGAGCAGCTGGGCTGCCACCATCTTTGGCCTTCTAATTTGCATACTCACTCTGATTGGGTGTAGCAGAGGTGCAGTCAATTTACATATTTGTCTATTATTAGTGGGAGCAGAGCAACTTCTCAGGGGCCTCTGAGAACCTCAGCATGTGTGAGGACAGGACTCTGGCTACCATGTACTGACCTGCAGACAGTGTGGCCCGGTGCACCCAGAGCTCCTTCCTTTAGTCTGTCCTGGAACCAGCCTGTGCTGGTTCTCTCTCAAAGGTCTCTTCCAATATGCAAAAAGAGGGGTGAGACCTGAGAAGTGTGTTTTCCAGGGAATGCATATTTATTTCATTAATTAAAAACAAGTATTAAAACACCCTTTGCCTTAAAAAATCAAGGATATTGAATTTTAGTAGGAGGAAATGCCGTTATTTTTTAATTTGGGAAATGGTGACAAGATTTAACCTCTGAGTGAGCTAGTATCTCAGAGTTTTTTTTTTGTTTGTTTGTTTGCTTGTTTTCCCTCCATAAAAAGGATAGCTATTCCTTCACTTAGGATTTTTATGGTGGTGAGGATTGAAGACTGGCACATGAACTTGCAACAAATATCAGCTCCCTTCTTTTTCTTTATTCTTCCATGAAAATATTTTAGACTTAAAAATAAAAAAATAATAAACTTGGTATGTGAATTATAACTCATTAAAAAAAAATCCTGATCTTAATCAGTTCAACATAAAATGTTTCCCTCATGACCTTGACCTTAGGTAGAAATTTGTTTTCTCTCTCTCTCTCTCTCTCTCTCTCTCGCTCTCTCGCTCTCTCGCTCTCTCGCTTTTCCTTCCTTCTTTCCTTCCTTCCTTCCTTCCTTCCTTCCTTCCTTCCTTCCTTCCTTCCTATCACACATGCCCCAGAGTAAATGGGAGGGTAGAGGTTGTGTGAGATATCGGTATGCCCTGGTCCTTTGCAAGAATAAAAACTGAATTTATTTAAAAAGCTGAATTTATTTCCCAGGACACACTTGTATCGTGATCACACACATAGGACCCAGGCTGTGAGGAGGCCATGTGAGCACGCCAGGAGGCCAGGATCTTCTCCACTAGGTATTACGTGAAAGTTCTCCAGTAGAAGGAGTGCTTATGACAATAATAGCTAATCTTCAGTCGAGTACCAGACAGTCTTTGAAGTACTTAATATATTTGAACTCTTTGCCCTTCATTACCAAATTATTATCCTGCTACAATCTCCATTTCACAGCTGAACAATTTTAAGCATAAAGTATCAAACTAAATAGTCTAAGAGCATCCAGTTGATAAGTAGAGTAGCCCATATGCAAACCTAGGCAGAGTAACCCAGCATTCAGCCCTCAATCATTAGCTGTTTCCTAATGTTCAGAGATGGGATACTAATGCTTAGTCAAGGCAGCCTGGCCTGTGAGTCTCTCTCTACTTTAGAGATCAACAGGCACATGCTCACAGCTGGACTAACCTCTCAGATTCTACTGTCTGGAGGCAGTTGGATTGGACTCTTTGGCAAGAAGGGAAGGTTGGAAGAAAACATCACCCTCCAACTTTTAAATAAGACAGCTGCCTAAAGACAGGAATTTCAGACACAACTGAAAGAGTGGAATTAATAAATATACTTATAACTGACACTAGAGGCCCGAAGAACAAAAATTTTTGTACTGGGGGGAGGGGTCCCTCAGCCCAGCCCTCTTTGTGGGAGGCGACTGGGTCAGCCAATCAGGGGACAGAGCTTCCCCATCATCCCACCCAACCTCCCTCTGTGGGAAGTGAGGACAGAGGATCAGGGAACTGCGCCATCCCCATCACCCCACCATTGTTACCTGGCCTCTCTCTGTGTGAGGTGACCAGATGGGCCAGTCAGGGGACAATGCTGGTGCCCCCATTGCCCCTCTGCCGCCACTGATTGCCACCCCCCCCCATTGCCATTCCCTCCCTCTGCCTGCTGGCATGCACCTTGGCTGGCCTGGTGCTGCCTGCTTGCCAGCCCTGCCCCTCACTGACTGGTCGTTTCACTGTTCAGTTGATTTGTGTATTATGCTTTTATTATATAGGACTAGAGGCCTAGTGCATGATATTTGTGCACAGAGTGGTATGTCTCTCAGCCCAGCCTGCACCCTCTCCAATCTGGGACTCACAATCATGACTACTAGCTTCCAACTGCTTGCATGCCTGCCTTCCTGATTGCCCCTAACCACTTCTGCCTGCCAGCCCGATCACCACCTGACCACTCCCCTGCAGCCTGATTGCCCCTAACTGCCATCTCCTGCAGGCCTGGTCCCCCCCAACTGCCCTCCCCTGGCAATCTGGTCACCCCTAGCTGCCCTCCCCTGTCAGCCTCATCATCCCTAACTGCTCTACCCTGCTGGTCTGGTCCACCCCCTGCTCCCAACTGCATCCCTGCATATCTGGGTCCTCCCAAACTGCTCTTCCCTGCAGGCCTGGTCCCCCCAAACTGGTCTCCGCTTCAGGCCTGGGTTCCCCCTAATTGCCCTTCCCTGTAAGCTTGATCTCCCACAACTTCCCTCCCTTGCAGGCCTGGTCCCTCCCAACTGCTCTCCCCTACTGGCCATCTTGTGGGATCCATCTTGTGTCCACCTGGGTGCAGCCATCTTGTGTGTGGGAGTGATAGCCAATTTGCATATTACTCTTTTATTAGATAGGCTAGAGGCCTGATGCATGGGTGAGGACTGGCTAGTTTGCCCTGAAGAGTGTTTTGGATCAGGGTGGAGGTTCCCTTGGGGCATGGGGCGGCCTGGATGAGGGGCCTGTGGTGATTTTCATCCTGGCCAGGCCCCCTAGCAACCCAAGCATAAGCTGGGAGCAGGTATCTGGGATTTATTTATCTTCTATAATTGAAACTTTGTAGCCTTGAGTGGAGGCCAGGGTAGAGTGAAGCTTGGCTTCCTCCATTGTTGGGGGTAACCCAAGACTCTTGCTTGATCCAGCTCTGTGGCCACTGTTATCTTGGTGGGGTTAATTTTCATACTCACTCCTGATTGGCTGGTGGGTGTGGCTTGTGGGCATAGTGGAAGTATGGTCAATTTGCATGTTTCTCTTTTATTAGATAGGATGGTACATGCATTGCAAGAATCACGGATTACTGGAAAGAGTAGGGATGAGGAATAGATATGAGACTGGGGAGAAAAGCCTGGCTCCACACCTTAGAGAGCTTTGCATCAAGGTTTTTGAGTTTTTCCTTCAGGTCGGTGCTTCACCAAGTTTCTCAAGTCTTAGGTGAGTGATTGCATATTTCCACAAGTCCTGGGTCAGAAATCAACCACTTCAAGTGTGAAATTCTGTTAGAATCCCATGTTTCATCTTTAACATCTAGGAATATTTTGTGCTCTACTCCACAGTATATCCATGTTTGTTACTCTATATAATAAAAGCCTAAGAGACCATTACAGTGGAATGACTGGAATGACCAGTTGCTATGATGCCCATTGACCACCAGAGAGTAGATGCTCAATGCAGGAGCTACCTCCTGGTGGTCAGTGTGCGCCCAAAAGGGGAGTGCTGCTCAGTCAGAAGCTGGGCTCACGGCTGGTGAGTGCAGCTGCCACATCAGGAGCCTTTCTTGATTCCATGGCAGCTCTATTTAGTGGCAGCAGCAGGTGCAGCAAGCCAGGATGAGCAAGCGGCATGATGCCTGGCCCCAATTCGGGCTCCTCCCTGGCCAACTGCTGCTTGGCCACTACTACATCCCTTGAGGGGTCTGGGACTGCTATAGGGTGCAAACCAGGCTGAAGATCTGTCATGTTTATCCTATGCCCTTGCCTACTCCATGACACTCTCTACCCCAAGAAGCACTCATTTCCTGGTTTGAGAATCATACCTTAGAAATGAGGAATCATTGAAAGGTAGTACACTAGGCAGTGATATCACTGGATTTGAATTTTAGAAAGTACTCTGTGGTAACAGCATGAATGGAGTGGAGGAGAGAAAGGCAAGGGAGAGTGAAACAACTGGTTAGGAGACTATGCCAGTATTATAGGCAAAAGATGGTATAAAAGCCAGAAAGCAAACAGTATTCAGAGCCCTTCCACTGGGTGTGATTCTTGAGAATGAGGAACAGAGAGAGGCATTTCCTAAAGGCTGAAAGAAATGTCTAGAACTTAGTCTAGAAGAGAGCTTTGAATTTCTTTTTAATCATCTTTGTAATCTGATCTTGGTGCTGGATTCTCAATGGTCAGATTTAGGTAAGAGATTAGGGCACCAGCAAAGCAAGGGAATGGGGGTGAAGTGTGGGAGAAAAATTAGAATTAAAATACTATAATGCCATCAAGCTTTTTAGCTGAATGCCACTTTAAAAGATGAATTTATTTAATAATTTGTTACTATTTTCATTTTTATATGTGAGTGGAGGTACTATAATATTTCAGGGCATGATGTCCCTTAAGCTCTTAATATGATCCTTATGGGAAGGTGGCTGAGTTCCCCCATTGGTGAGCCTGAACAGACCAGAAAAAGGGGTCAGAGTCAGTGTGCATACTCAGTCCAAGGCTAGGACTCACTCAAAGACAGGGTTTCCCCAGTCACCAATGCTCTATTACCAATGGAGAAAGCACAGAGAGAGGACTTACTGAGTGGTTAGCTATGGTTATGATAGGGAGAATTTATAATCTGAAAGATAGAGCACCTGTATTAATCTGAGAAGTACTCATATTATTTTAAATCTTAGAACACATATACTTATGTGAATAGGGGGTTAAGTTTCTTATATATGAACTAGTGGCTCAGTGCACAAAATTTGTGCACATTACAAGAAATTAATTTGAGAAAATATGTTAATATTGCTATTTGCCCTTTCTATAATAAAAGTGTCAGAGATGAAAGAAAATTAGTAAAATGTATATGAAAATCTTCCTCCTGTTAGAGTCTGGGGTGCGCTGCAGGACCTAGAGTCAAGTCCCTGCCCACCATCCTCGCAAGCTTCAAAAATGCAGGAGACCCAGACCCAGCTGGCCCCATCCCCATTGGGTGAGGGGTGAGACACAGACCTGGCTGGCCCCACTCCCACTCCCATCAAACCCTGCTGGGCTGGCAGGGAGGCGGGGTGCAGCTTCAAGTCCCCCAGCCTGGTGCCGGGGAAGTGGGGTGCAGCCTGAGGTCCCCTGTCAAGCCCCACTGAGCAGGGGACACAGCATGAGGTCCTCAGGCATGGCATTGGGGCAGGGGCAGGGGGACAGAGCCTGAGGTCCCTTGTCAAGGCTCATTGGGCAGGGGGCATGGCCTGAGGTCCCATGGCCTGGCACCAGGGTGGGAGGACAGCCTGAGATCCCCGTCAAGTCCTGCTGCATGGGGGGTTTGGCCTAAGGTCCCTGTTGAATCCCACTGGGTGGGTACATGGCCTGAGGTCACCGTCAAGTACCACTGGGTAGGGGTGCAGCCTGAGGTTCTCCAACCTGGTGTTTGAGTGGGGAGTGCAGTCTGCGGTCTTTCATCAAGCCCTATCAGGCGCACGGGGCGGGGGGGTGCAAGGGCGGTGAAGGGGATTGGGGGGAGGTGGGACACACGTGAAGCCTGAGGTCCCCTGGCCTGGTGTTGGGTGGGGGATGCGGTCTGAGGTCTCCTGGCCCCATGCCAGGGCAGGGTGATGTGGTCTTAGGTCTCTCAGCCTGGTGCCAGGATCGGGGGCACAGCCTGAAGTCTCTAGGCCCAGCACCAGGGCTAGGGGTGTAGCCTGAGGTCCACCGTCATGCTGTGCCGGGCAGGGTGGCATGGCCTGAGGTCCCCTGTCAAGCCCCTTGGCTAGGTGCCATGCAGCCTGCTGTTTGGTCCTGACGTTATGGCATCCTGGCTAATTTGCATATTCCTCTATTATATAGATAGATAGGGGTTAAATTTTTCTTAAAGTTTTCTTTTCAAGGCCTGTGTGAAGCGATTGAAGAGTTGACTCAACTGTGAATCCAGCAAGCAGACCCAATAAGTATGGTCAGGCTGACCCACCAGGAGTCAAAACATCATCTCATCAACATCATCTCGTCACCTGATAACTAATTACAATAGCTGATGTCGGTGGAACCTCAGGACTGCACATGACTGCCTTCCTCATGCTAGCAACATCCCCTTTATAATCCTGTCCCCTACACCTTGCTGGAAGGCAAGAATTGATTCTTGTAAGCACCTTATCTCCTGGGTTGGCTAGCCTTCTCAATAAATGCTTAATATGATTCAACCCTGCCTTCTTTATTGGACACAGCACCAGGCAGCCAGAGCCCAACCAGGGCTTCCTGCTAACAGTTGCACTGATGAAAGAACTGACATACAACAGCATTTGGGGCCTGGAAGACAAATTTCTGGGCTTCATGATTCCTCATAGTTCAGCTCTACTTAGATCCTACATGATGACATGGGATTCAAGCAATACACTTTATCTGCCAATGAAAATACTATTGAATAAATAGTTAATATTTATTGATTTCAGAGAGGAAGGGAGAGGGAGAGAGAGAGATAGAAACATCAATGATGAGAGAGAATCATTGATCGGCTGCCTGCTGCATACCTCCTCCTGGGAATCGAGCTCACAACCTCGGCATATGCCCTTGACTGGAATCAAACCTGGAACTCTTCAGTCTGCAAGGCTGACAATCTATCCACTGAGCCAAAGCACCTAGGGCTAAATGGTTCATTTTTTAAAAATATATATATTTTATTGATTTTTTACAGAAAGGAAGGGAGAGGGATAGAAAGTCAGAAACATCGATGAGAGAGAGACATCGATCAGCCGCCTCCTGCACGCCCCCCACTGGGGATGTGCCTGCCACCAAGACACATGCCCTTGACCGGAATTGAACCTGGGACCTTTCAGTCCGCAGGCCAAACCGGTCTCGGCTAAATGGTTCATTTTTAAGGGAGAAGCTCTTATCTTCCTTCTGAACTTAAGCCAGATTTGAACTCTAATTTTATCAATACAAGTTGCATCATTAATTTTTCTGACTTTTTCCAACATGCCCTCCTAGTTGCTAGCTTTTAATTGATATCCGGCATCCTTATTTATTTATTTGGCCAAACAAACCAGTAATATTGGGGATAAGCCATAACAATAATAAAAATAATATATCTCTCATTCATTTAGCCCTTACTCTGTGCCAGAGTCTATGCTAAGTGATTTACATTTATCATTTCAAATGATCTTCACAACACATCAACACAATATGTAGTAATCATTACCTCCATTTTACAGATGAGGAGACTGAGACTGAGAGATGGCAGAGCTGGGATACAAACCCTGTGGGTAGATTCTGAGCCTGTCTGTCTCCACCTGCAGCTGTATTGACTGCTCTGCAGCCAAGAGCTTGCATCTTCCATCGCCAGTAACTCAGCCAGAACTGGGCCATACATACTTCCTTGTTTGATCTGAACTTCCTCTCACTTCCTGAAACCTTTCAGGGATTCATTTCCGGGTTACCTTTAAACTTGAGAGGCACTTAAATGCCAGGGCCCCGTTTGCTCTTCCCAGCTACACCACCTCTTTTCCTGAGGACACGCTATTTTCATTAGGATTATAATGACTTTCAGCAATAAATATTAAAAAACAGCCCAGTGAAAAGAGCAGCCTCCTCAGAGGCTTATGAGGATTAGAATTTTTAAGCAGGTCGCCCTTCTTTGCCACCCCTTTGTGTGCTCCGGGGCTGAGCTTTCAGCATCAATCAGATTTGGTGTTTTGCTCAAATCTGTTAATACTAATTGTCTGTCCATAT
The DNA here is from genome assembly GCA_011751065.1 of Lasiurus cinereus. Taxonomy (NCBI): domain Eukaryota; kingdom Metazoa; phylum Chordata; class Mammalia; order Chiroptera; family Vespertilionidae; genus Lasiurus; species Lasiurus cinereus. The sequence goes on from JAAGEH010000226.1 coordinate 47,359,994, forward strand.
TGCTGTGTGCTCCGGATAGAATGGTTAGGGGGAACAGCACCCCACTCCCTCCTTCTCCCACCCCTGGGGGATTCAGATTTTATGTGCTTGATCTTTGTTGGTGGCAGGATGAACATGCTTGCTCTACATCACAGCCTTCCTCCTTCATGTTCAACGGCTGCCTTGCTGATGGGGAGCCTTCCTATTTGATAGAGAGCCACCCACAGAAGACTCAAACCAGCAGAAGCCAGGAATCAGCTAGTTGGGAGCTTCTCTGTGTGTGGTGATTCAGCAGAGAGACTTGGGAAAGTTAATCATTTTCTCTATCAGCTGTGATTCCACGGCTTCGTGGCATGAGATGCTGATCCCTAGTTTGCTCCTCTGTAAAATGAAGATGATAATACCCACCCGTTGGGGCTGCTGGGAGAATTAAAGGAGTCATATGAAGTGTTTAGCACAAGGCTTAGAGCAGGGAGGTGCTGTCTGAATGTCAGTGTCTTCCCCTCCCTCTCTGGCTGCAAGCCTGGATACTAGGTGAAGCATTTATTATCCATGTTTCTAAACATCCCCAAAGACTTGTGGTTCCTGCACTAAAAACCACAATGACTGTTCCAGGCTAATTGGGTGTCCTTGGGACTGGGTTTCTCCATGCAAATGTATGAGCTTGGGATTTTTAAAAAGTACACAGTAATTATATTATTGGACAAATGGTACATTTTATAGAAAAGCACAGAGAGCTCTTTCAGCACCTGGAGCTGGGTAGGAATTGCCTGATATATGGGTAGCAACTCACAGTAACTAATGATTTACAATAAATACTTCAGCAAAGAAAGTCTGGGTAAACTCTATATTTCATTCTTCTGGCAATGAGCTACAAAAGGTTTGCATCTTAAATCAACTGGTGGTTGTGTACCAGAAGGATGTGGTCTGAATAGATTTGTACGACGGGGCAATTACTCATCACCGAAAGGATCCCAGCTGTCATCGTGGCTTCTCCCTAAGCAGCCAGTGAGCGAGCAGTAATGGAATTACAGAGCTGACCTCTGGTCCACTGCCCCAAAGCTTCCCGAGCTGGGGTCCTGCAGGATGTTCATCATGAGGCCCGGGAGGCATGGGGAGCAGTAAGTACCCACAGCTGGGAATGTGACATCTACAAGGGGCCATTTTCTCCCTTCTTATTCTGGTCACTGGTAGCAATTTTGGCAGGAGTCTCCCCCAGTTCAGGATCCTTGAGGCCTGAGGACTGGGGACTGTGTGGAGAGGTGTAAGGGGGCTGGAATCTCAGCTTTGCTAATCACTGACTGGGAGAAGAAAACCATAGTTCTCTGATTTGCTGTTTTACTGGCTACAAAATGGGGGTGACATTCCTACTTCAAAAGATTTCTGTAAATTAGTGTGCATGGAAGTGGCTGGCACTTAGTGAGTGCTATTTTTCCTTCTTATAAAATGATGAGGGGCCCAGTGCACAAATTCGTGCACCTTGAAAGGAACTGTGGGCTGTGAGGCTGTGGTGGGCACAGGGGTGGGTCTTGATCCACCTTCTGTGACCACCTGGTCCCTCCTCTGGCAGCCCTGATTCCCTGTCTGCCAGTAGCCTTGCTCCCACTGCTGCTGCTCCCACATGCTAACAGCAAGGAGCTATTGGGGCATGCCAGCAGTGGGTGCAAGCAGTGGCTGCTGCCCTGATTGTCCCTCAGATGTAGGGGGAAGGGCTGGCAGCTGCCACACACACCCGCTGATGGCGTCAAGTAATCAGGGCTGGCATGGAGAGCAAAGAATCTTCAGTAACTACCAGAGACTTACCCCTATGACAGTAACTGGTGCCCCACCTTGGTCTGGTGCCCCCACTCACCTGCTGTACCATCCCGCCACAGTTGATGCCTGCCATATTCTACACTCTGCTACCTGCTGCCAACACTTGCTATGTCCCATGTGTGCTCCCTGGTGGTCAATGCACATCATAGCGATTGGTTGTTCGGTTGTTCCATTGTTTGGTCTATTTGCATATTAAGGTTTTAGATATAGAGATAGCTAATATTTACAAGAGCTGTGCTAAGCACATTACATGGGTTTTGCTCACAGCAACTTCCCAGTTTATAAATAAAGAAATTGAGGCACCGAGGGTTTCACTGACTTGCTAAGATGGAGTGAGTAAATAGCAGAGACAGGCTTTCGCCCAGGCGGGTCGTATTCACACTGCCTTATAGTTGTAACAGGGAACATTCTGCACCAGAGTATAGAGAGCACTTTCTGTGCAGGATTGCTGTCCTCAAAGAGTTTGTCCAGTCTCGTCCTAGAGCAAGATTGAAGTATCAGAAATCGAACGGCACACATATGGAAACCCACCATAACTGCCCTGGGAGCTCAGAGGAAGATGGGAAGAGATACGGGTTCCTTCTCCCTTGTTTCCATTTCTGTCACCGTTTTGGTTTTTGGCTTCTTAAGTGTCAGGGTTTTATAATTTTAAGGCTCCTATCTTGAACTAAAGGATGAAGCCTGATTTTGGTCTAACAAAATTTTGGTTTAAAGACAGAGTTAATAGCAGTTAAATGGGAGACTCTTCCCTCCACATACAGAGAAATGTTTCATGGGAAAACCAGAACCACGGTGGAAAGTTAGGTGTAAGAGGGTGTGGGGAGGGAGATGGGGAGCATAAGTTGCTGTTTCAATGTTTTCAAATTCAGAAGGATCATCTGACCCCAAGAGTTAGTACAATGAATACTACCTTCTTATCCAGAAACAGGAGTCCCATCCATGGCTCTAATGGCTCCATTCTCACTTTTAAAATAAGTAACCACAGGAAGGGTGGTACTTGCATCTCAAAGGTCACCAAGGAGCAAATAGAAGGCTTCAGCCACTTGTTTCCAGTGGTAGAGTAACCTCGTCCCGGGTAGGCAAGATGTCCTGGCCTTTTAGATCCTGGCCTTGCATGAGTGGGGTTGGGGGTCTATGGAGTGTGCACCCCTTTCCCAGAAACTACATATTCACAGGGGAGAGCACTAACTGACCTCCTGCATCCTGCTCCCCTCTGCTGGCTGCACTTGTTGGCCTGTGCCAGGACTCAGCCACCAGGAGATGCAGCCTGAGTTCATTCCAGGGTGGAGAGAGAGGAACTGCCTTGAGGAAGGAACCGTGGACAGGGGTTGACCAGGAAAAGAAGGGAGCAGTGTAGCCACTTAATGGCCCTGTGCTGCATGAATCATTCTCCCTAGCTTGCTCTACTGAGAATAAGCACCACTGTCCTTGGGATGGAAAAGCCCTGCCTTTTCAGTAAACCACACAAGAATCAGAAATGGACCGGCTGTGCAACTCTAAAGGCACTTTGTCCATCGTTGTATGGGAATGACTGGCTTTGGGGGATACTTTGAGATCTGCTTGCCTCACCACAAAAGGAATTGCTAAGTATTTTTAAGTATTGGTAAGTATTTTCCTACAGAGTCTCCAAGACTGGTTGGTATCTGGGTTTGGGAATTATGTAGTTATGTCTCTTGTTCATGGGGTCACCAGCTATAAGTAACCTGCTCCAAAGAAAGGAAGTTTCACAAAATAACACCTCCTTTGTTCCAACACTAAAATATTTAGTAGAGCGCTCTTTCTCAAAACGAGTTTCTTGAAACATTTTTCCCATGATATAATCTCTGACAAATGTCCATCGTGGAAAGCATATAAAACAGCCCCTCACAGATTGGCACATCAAAAATAAGGATACTGTCTGTATGAGTTTAACACAGCATTTCCCAAATTTATTTGTTTCTTTAGTTCTTTTTTCAGCATCTAGAAGTGACCCTCAGCCCTGGTGTAGGTTTACTTCATAAACCCTGGTTTACTTCATAAACGCTGACACAATCTGGAAGGGTTGCTTTTGGCATGATCTCCAGTGGAGAGGCAGGCATTCTGCTTTTCACCAAGATTTCCACACTGCAGGAGAAGAGTACTACAACTAACCCTATCACTTTCTCTTCACATCAACATTGTGTCTATCTGGAGGATAAGCCAGCACTGCCTACCTCATCACTGGTTGGAAGGTGCATCTGACACTGTTCCATGTTAGAAAAACAATTAGTACTTTCTTTTGCAAAAGACTTACTGCACTATTTCAACTTTTTTTTTTTTGCCATTAAAAATAATCAGTTTTGGTTCTAGCCAGTATGACTCAGTGGATAGAGTGTCAGCCCATGAACTGAAGGGTGATGGGTTCAATTTCCAGTCAAGAGCATGTACTAATGCTTGGGTTGCAGGTTTGATCCTCATGGGGGTGCATGCAGGAGGCAACCAATCAATGTTTCTCTCTAGATCTCTGTCTCTCTGTCTCTCTTTCTCTCTCTCTGTCCCTTCCCTCCTCTTTCTCTAAAAAACAATGAAAAAATATCCTTGGGTGAGGATTAACAGAAACAAACAAACAAACAAACAAACAAACAAAAAACCAGTTTGGTATCCCTTAGAAAAGATAATATATAACACCAGGAAAATCTATGAATGGCCCAAAGACATGGTCAGGCATGAAAGCAGGACCATAACTTCACTCACCATTAAAATAAACCCTACTAAGAAGATCCATTGTACAGATGAGGAAACTGAAGGCAACTTCTCCAGGATCTCACAGGAAGTCACAGTTGGGACTTGAACTCATGCAGTTAGATTCAAGATCCCCGCCTCTTAACTACAGAGGGTTAAGGAGTTTGTCAACCCAGAGCATCACCATTCAAATAACGATGATAAAGACTGTATTAACATATTTAATGAAAAATAGCAGGATAGAAAACTCTGTATCTTTAATGATTCCAATGACACATATGTGTATATGCATGAGTTTATGTATATTTAAATACCTGGAAAGAAAATATACATACTATATGCAAGTAGTTGTTGGGCTTTAGAGCTAGGATTATAGGTTGATTTTCTTTACTTTGCTCTGAAAGCCATTTTTTTCTCAGACTTGATACTCTTTCATACGTTTAATGCTGAATATGTATAAAATAGACATAAATTCAGGTCCTTTATTGCTGAGTCTCTCTACCAAACAGCCAAAGAATGGTGAGAAATTATGAACTGTACTCTTTCAATCTGAATTTGCATAATAACCTTTGTTCTTTGGATCTTTAGACCCTACCTCTGGAGGTTTTCCTCAGATTAGCCTAAAATCAGAGAAGAGGACATTTTTGCTGACCTGCCCTCAGCTGGGCCTGTGGCCACCCTGGTGGTTGACCTTTTCCAGGGAAGCTGGGCCTACCATTGAGCCCCCAAGAATCTGCAGTGGGGAGCACAGGGAAGAGAAGTGACATTCTTTAAGAAGGAAAAGGAACAATGCTGACTCTATCTCACCATGAATCCTTCCAGTTAATAACTGAACATAAGCTATCGTGAATCTGAGTTACAAGACCACCTGCTGGCAAGTCCCCCTTGTTGTGTGTTGTTTTACTGAACTATGGGGTGGTCTGCATTAGTGGATTTCACCATACAGATTTAGTCAAAGTCATTATTATATTTAAATTTGTGAAGCTGGCATTTTATAAAGGATTTATTCCCAAAGGAAATCGACTTAACTTTGTGTATATGTTCATTTCAAAATACAGTATCTTGTCTCATTAAATCCCAAAGAATGAGGGATTATAACAAAACAAAGCAGGCACTGCTTTTAGTAAACAGGCCCAGCACTGCGGGGAGAAGACAATGAGTTTTCTTTTCTTCCTTTGGGATTGCATAATTGAACCTGAGCTGATGCAAAGAAAAAGATTTCTGAATGAGGCAAACTTGAAAATAGTATCATTTTTTTTTAAAGAAATTTTTTTTCTTTCCTTGAAAGTTCTGATATTAAATAAGAGATTTTCTTTCTAGTGCTCCAATCTCCTATTACAATGAAATGATTTCCCCAAACGACATCTCTTGTTGTTGGTTGTCATGGAAATAGCTGTGTTCCACCCAAAATCCAGCATTAAAATGTCACAACAAAATTCACAGAGAGAAGAGTCTTTAATTTTAATTAAAGACTGGAGAAGTCTCTTTAATTTTAATCTGTGTGCATTTGGTATTCACCCCAAAGATAAATGGTTAACATTCCGTTTATCTACAATTGACCTCAAAGTTGGGCAAATCAGAAGGCCTTTTCTCTTTTCTACAAATTGTTAAGCCCTGAAAATGATCTCATTTAAATAACTGAGACAAAGACATTCAATCACCGGACGATGCTAAAAGTAAATGGGTTTAGGAAATAATAATTAAGGAAACACATTTTGAGGGCTGGTTTTGTGCCAAATAGTGTGTTAAGGTTTTTGCATATGTTAGCTCATTTCATCTTCACAGTAGTCCAGGGAGTGAACACTGATATTGTATCCACTTTACAGACCAGGAAATATATAATAAGTCCAGCATCTTGCTTAAAGTCACAAAGCAATTAGGTTGTTGAGCAAAGACTTGAAATTGGGTCTCTGAGATACTCTGGAATTTCTTTAGTACTTCAAAGGAGGATTCTCCCAGAAAGAAGTTCTAGTGGAGGAAAGTGATTTTACATTGTTTGCAGAATGTAAAATGATTATATAAAACCCAAGATTGGTGATTTAATCAGGTACTAGAGATGGAGTAGAGATGGGAAAAATGTTAAAGTCAGAAATCATGAACTCCAGGATCTCGCTCCCTAATTTTTAAAAAACACTAAAAAAGTTAGGATTATTTGTTATATGAAAACTAGGGGCCCGTTGCTTGGGGGGTGGGTCCCTTAGCCTGACCTGCAACCTCTCCAATCTGGGAGCCCTCAGGGGAACCCTCTCCAATCCGGGAGTTTCTGTCTGTCTTTGCAATCATATGAGTGAATTATCTTAGACCCAACCCAGTTTGGTTTGTTGCTCACAGAACAATAGAGGCATTTTTTTCCTTTGCTTCATTGGTAGAGATTTCCAAGAAGTTTTAAGATATCTTCCCTTTAATTTTTCCTAGACACTCTGATTTTACCTATATCTCTCACATTTACTTTCCCACCATCCCCCACTGCAACAGTAACTTGCTCGAGGCTCACTTTGCTCTAGTGTCTAGGACAGTGGTCAGCAAAATCATTAATCAACAGAGCAGCAAACGTGGCTCATGAGCCACACATGGCTTGTGAGCTATGGTTTGCCAACCACTGGTCTAGGAGATCCATCTGCCAACAGAACTATGATTCCCAGCACTCCTGGTGCTCCCCATGCTCTATGCTTCCTGCTCTGTCTCCATCCCACAGCTGCCTGCTTTGCCAGGTCCTCCAAGCCACCAGCTTGTCCTCTCTGCTCTCTGTCTGGTAGCTTGGGGAACTTGGTTCAAGTTCCCCAAGCTGCTCCACTCTCTGCCAGCTCTCCCACTCTGCTCTCTGCCAGGTGCTTGTATATGCAAATTAACCCGCTATATTTGTTGGGTTAATTTGCATACTCACACCTGATTAGCTGGTGAGAGTAGTGGAGGTACAGTCAATTTACATGTTTCTCTTTTATTATATAGGACTAGAGGCCCAGTGTACAAAATTCATGCATGGGGGGTGGGCGGGAGGGTGGTTCCTCAGCCCAGCCTGCACCCTCTTCAATCTGGGACCTCTCCAGAGATGTCTGACTAAACGGGCAGTCGGATATCCCTCTCACACTCCAGGACTGCTGGCTCCCAACTGCTCACCTGCCTGCCTTCCTGATTGCCCCTAACTCATTCTGCCTGCCAGCCTGATCACCCCCTAACCACTCCCCTGCCAGCCTGATTGATGCCTAATTGCTCCCCTATGTGCCTCTTTGCCCCCAACTTTCCTCCTCTGCCGGCCTGGTCATCACTAACTGCCCTCCCTTGCGGGCTTGTCTGCTCCCAATTTCCCTCCCTTGTAGGCCTGTCCCCTGCCAACTGCCGTTCCCTGCTGGACATCTTGTGATGGTCATCTTGTGTCCACATGGAGGCAGCCATCTTATGTGTTGGAGTGATGGTCAGTCTGCATATTACTCTTTTATTAGATAGGATAGAGGCCTGGTACATGAGTAGGGGCCAGCTGGTTTGCTCTGAAGGATGTACCAGATCAGGGTGGGGGTTCCCTTGGGGCATGGGACAGTTTGGGGAGGGGCCTGTGGCAATTTGTAGGCCAGCCATGCATCCTGGTGACCCAAGTGGAGGGCAAGCAGGTTTCTCCTTGAACTCCTCTCTTTCCTTCCTCTCATAGGTCAGACTCTGGGATGCTCTTCCCCAGCCACATCCACTTCTGGGTCTCTGAATCCTCTTGGAAGGGGAATGGGGAGAAGACCAGGACCCTGGCTACCTGTCTACATTGGGAGGCATCTCTGGTCTCACTGTGGCTTGGCCTGGTTCTGTTTGCCACTGGTGGCCAGTGCGAGGGATACTCTCCACATGGTTTTAACAGATGATGTTTACCTCTACTCTCCATTGCTCAAGGGTAGTTGTGTCTAACTTTGTAGATACAGTTTTACATCTCCATCCCCATCTTCAAATGGGACAACCTTTCTTGGTAGCCATCTGGGAAACTTTATTGCTTATGCCTCCTGAATTAGAGCCCTAAGGAAGTACTCTACGCACTCTCAAAGGTAAGGTGGTGGGAGTTTGCTGCCATCTTCTCAAGCACAAAAAACAGTTGTGGGCTAGCCATTATCTGAGGGGGTCTGTCATTATCAGAGACTCCAGGAAAGAGACAGGCTCCATGTTCACTTATGACCCAAACTCCACAGGATGCAGCAAGTTTTCCCACTGACTCCCTCTCTTCCCTTTGCTCCACCACAGAGGTAGGAGCAAGAACAGTCTTAAGGTTCCCAGATCAAAAGAGCATGCAGTCAGGGTGGGGAAGTGCTGGTCTTCCCTTCATTAGGGAATCTTCAATCTCTAAGCCATTCTCTTCAATGCCTCTTCTTTCTGTTTATATGGTTTACATAAAGCTGTGGTTTCTGCAACTGGTGGTGGACCTAACATCAGCAGACTAGGCAATCAGAAAGAAAAGATGGATCTAAAGTGGGCAAAAACAGGGATAAGCTGCAACCCACAAGGATGGACTGGAACCTGTGTCAGTTTCTCACTGCCTCAGGTCTCCAGCATCTTGTAGAAGCTGGCACCTTTGTTACAGAGATAAACACATATCTGACCCAGGAGCTGAGCTGAAGGAGGAAAGCTAATGAGAAATTGAAGGGCTCTGGGTGGGGCATCTGCCTTATGCCTGTAATAAGCTAGCAGGAATATGCTTGAGTTGCCAGAGTGTCTGGCCTTTGGAGAGTCAAGGTAGCTGTTGCTTCACTTATGCTTTTGTGTTCTCATGAGAAGTTTGCTTGTGGCCAACCTGAGCCCAGACCATACCAAGAAGAGAATTCTGGGAAACATAGTTCCAACTTATCTAGGTTGATATAGTCTCAAATATTCTAAGGCCTATAACTTCTAACTCCAGTGGTTCTTTCATTCACACCCACTTCTAGTCTTCTCATATAAACTCAGATGGTGATCAAAATTGGGGTGGATAGTGACAGCAAAGCTAATCTCTTAGTAGTCCTGGATGAGAATTTAACTCCAGTTCTTTGAATGTGGGGGGTCCCTCATTCCTCCTGTTCTTAGCTTCGGGCCCTCATCACTATTTCCAAGGCAATAGGAAATGTCCCATTGCACAAGATTATATTTACATAAGATTATATTTTATTAGGTTATATGAGATTCTATTTTACAATCCCATTACATAAGATTACATTTTAAATGAACCATCTGAGATGGAAGGGATCAGAACTGTACCATGCTTGTGTAGTGTTAGCTGTGCAGACATTTCTTTCTGTCATCACCTGAATATGTTCACAACAGTAATGAGGAAGATGAGAGGAGTGTACAAATGATACCAAGTAGACCTGTGTTTATCTTAATTGTATAATCCATCCCTTTCTTAGAAATATGTTTCTCTGGGACCAAAATGTTATTCTTAGCTTGATTTTATTGTATTATTAAAGAACTCAGAATCCTTTTACTATTTTTATTAGAAAAAAACCCATGAAAATGTAATGTATACTTTATTGATTGATACATACAATATCTAATTCTAAGGCTTGGATTAGAAAGGCATCTATTTAGGATATAAATGTAGATGTATAATAGAGAAACTTATGAAATAGTTTATAAGGTTAAATGAACTGTATTCTATATTGACTCAAAAGTGATTTCCTGAATGTGTTTTGCTTATAATTTATACTGCATTTACCCATATCCATCCACTACCAAAAGGCTCTGAGGTGACTGATTTTCTAGATTTAACCTAATCCTATGCATAATTCAAGATAAATAAACTATGAACTATGTATGATTTATTTTACTCTTCTACTAAAGCTGTATAAATATTTTCTCTAAATACTAAATATTTCTAAATCATAGAGGATATATTTAAATTCAGTGACTGATTTGCAGGAAAAAAGTAATAAAAACTTCCAAATACACAGGCACACATGAACACACACACATGTTTAGAAAAATGTGTAGGAGGATGTACTCCCAATTATGAGCAGAAATTCATTCTGTAGCAAGTGAGACTGCAGATGGAGGAGGAAGGGGGATAATCTGGTATTAGGGGAGATAAAAGAGGGCTTTACTTGCAATTTTTATAATAAGTGTATGTTTATGTACTACTTGTATATTTAAGGAAACAAACACTATTTTAATTAAAAGATGATAGATTTTAATTTAAAAGGCATATAGATTGGGGTAAAAATAAAATTAATCAAAACATTTATAATATTGTGTACATATTATACACAGTTATAATTATAATGAGCTTTTCTATTTTGGGCCATGAAAAGATCTTTATCAGATATTTTTAAGTGGAAAAAAGAATTGAAAGCATGCTTTGGGTGATTGCAGTTTTACAAGTCTATCATCTCTCCATCTACCTAGAAAGTGTATCTATGCTTGTGTTTTGCATTCATGTGAAGAGCAACTGGCACAAGGATAGTCCATGCACTGAAACATTAAAGTCATCATCTCTATGTGGAGATTGCAGCTGGTCTTTCTCCTCTTCTTATGCTGCTTTTATCTTTAAAATTTAGGAAGTTCAAATGAGACATTGACATAAAAGACTCCGTTAAAATCAACATCATTTAAATAAGAATATAATGAAAGAATATCATGCATGGCTCTTTCCCACTAGTCCTTATTTTTTACTAGAGTCCCAATGTATGAAATTCATAGATGGGTAGGGTCCAAGGCATGACTGGCAATCAGGGCCTATTAGGTTCCCACCTCCTGCCTCCCGCCCCCTCTTTCCCTTGCTCCCTTAGTGCCCAGCCATAGCCGCTGGTTTTCTGCCATGTTCTGTGCCACCCCCTGGTGGTCAGTGCACATCATTGCAAGTGATTGAACACCGTTCTGAGCAAACTCTAGAGAAAACACTTTGCATATTAGCCTTTTATATATATAGATTTGTCCTCTTGGAGTTTAGTAGTTTACCATCTCATGTACACTAATATGCTTTTAAGATCACATACTGTGTGCAGAGACATATATATAAATATACATATTTATATGCCATATGTATATATGTATACAAACATCCAAATACAAGAGTAGTAGCTTAAAAAATAAATATCTTTACATTAAAATAACCATTCTTACACAATAACTGAATAATTTTCACTTCTTAGAGTTACATAAACTGGAAAAAAAAGTGTGCATGTGCATTATGTTTGTTCTTAAAGTATTTATTTTTTATTTTTTTAAATATATTTTATTGATTTTTTTACAGAGAAGAAGAGAGAGGGGTAGAGAGTTAGAAACACCGATGAGAGAGAAACATCAATCAGCTGCCTTCTGCACACCCCCTACTGGGAATGTGCCCGCAACCAAGGTACATGCCCTTGACTGGAATTGAACTTGGGACCTTTCAGTATGCAGGCTGACGCTCTATCCACTGAGCCTAACCAGTTTTGGCTGTTCTTAAAGTATTTAATAGATTGTGAAGATTTTTCCCCCTTGTTTATATATTAAAGCTTTTATGAGGGACTGTGGGAAGTGTATACACACACACACACACACACACACACACACACACACACACACTAGAGGCCCAGTGCATGAAATTTGTGCATGGAAATAGAGTCCTCTCAACTCAGTCTGCACTCTTTCCAATCTGGGACCTTTCAGGACCCCTGGTTTCTAACCACTCACCTGCCTGCAAGCCTGCTCCCCTTAACTGCTCTCCCCTGCTGGCCTGATCCCCCTACCTGCTCTCCCCTGCCTGCCTGATCACCTCTAACCTCCTCTACCTTGCCCTTGCCAACATGGCTTTGTTGGGAAGGACATCCAGAAGGACATCTGGAAGGTCATCTGGAAGATGTTCAGTCTAATTAGCATATTACCCTTTTATTAGTATAGATGCCACCTTGTCCTAAAAATTCAGGTTGTTCCCAGGTTTTCCTATCGTGGAAGGGGAGCCTGTAGTAGCATCCTGGGTTCTGACCAAGGCTTATGTGCTTGTGCTTTATCTCAGCAGATGTGATTCCTAGTAGAAGGCTCTTCACGTACCTTGAACATTTCTATTGAATTTGCCAAATCATCTTCCAAAAATGTTGAGCCACTTTAAACTCCCACCAGCAACCATGTGTGTGCCCTCCATCCCACTTTGATGCCAATATCATTGATTTCTCTCTAGAAGCTTCCCACTCATCAGCCAAGACTGCTTGGTACTTGAGCCATCCTCATTGTTCAACTGGGGCCTTGATTTCCTGAGATAGAATTATGGAGAAGGAAAAATAGTTTTCCTCTACCTTTCTGAGTTCTTAGTGGAGGCCCTTATAATGAAAGACAAATCACCAAGAGAAAAACAAAAGTTCATTAACATGTGTACTTCGTGTATATGTGGGAGATCCCAGGGAAAAATGAGTAACTCCTCAAGGTGGCTTAGAATGCAGATTTAAATACCTTCTTTCTAGGGAAAGAGGATAGGACATATAGGCCTCTGAGAGGAAAGTAAATGATGTTTAGGAAAGATGAGTGGGGGTGGGGGGAAATAGTTTGCAACAAAATTTGGGTGTGCCAAGACTGGTTTGGCTCAGTGGATGGAGCTTCGGCCTGCGGACTCAAAGGTCCCAGGTTTGATTCCGGTCGAGGGCATGTACCTTGGTTGTGGGCACATCTCCAGTGGGAGGTGTGCAGGAGACAGCTGACTGATATTTCCCTCTCATGGATGTTTCTAACTCTCTATCCCTCTCTCTTCCTCTCTGTGAAAAATCAATAAAATTTATTAAAAAAAAATTGGGGTGTTATGTCAACTTCTACTCTCCCGTCCTGTGACAGGGGTCAGTCTTCTCTGCCTGATGATACTTCTCCTGTTCAGGGGACCTACAACATTTAAGCTCCGTTAGAGGGGTCTGATTTCAGGTAGATCAGGTGACTTCAGTGAAAGCCTCTGCATGCATTTGCTGTTTTTCAAGCATCTGCAGGTCAAGATCATCAATATAACAACACAGCATATGTTGGGGTGGCATGTTCTCTGACCTTCAGAATAAACCCAACAAAAGCTTGTTTCCTCTCCTAGATGATTTGCCACAGTAGTGTTATTCCCTGGAGAAGGTATTATGACATACCCTGTGCTTATAGGAAGGTGTGGGCGTCATCACTAAATAAACTAGGGGCAGTTTTCTCATCTTGTGGAAAGGGAGATAAAGTTATGACAGTTTATCTCCCTTTCCACAGGTTTCTTTGTGGGTTTGTGTCTCTTATGCCCTCTTCTAACCCCCCAGCAGCTCCGGCACCACAGTGGTAAGCCTTGCCTCCTGTGCATTTGTGTCTGGATCTGCCATGTCCCCCCCCCCACCTCCAGCCCCTAGTGCCACCTGCGGGTTTGTGTCCGGATCCACCTACCCCCAACCCAGCCCCAGCACCGCCATGGTGGGGCTTGGGGCTGTGGGGTGCCAGACTCCCTGCATATTTGTGTCCCCAGCCACCTCCTGTAGCCCCAGTGCCACCAAGTCAGGGCTTGGAGCTGCCTGGCCTCTATGGGCATGACCATCTTTGTTGGGTGATTTGCATAATCACTCCTATTGGCTGGTAGCATAATGGAGTAATGGTTAATTTGCATCTTACTCTTTTATTAGATAGGATATCACCAAAATCACAGCACGAGGAGAATGAGTTCTGGGTTTCCTTGTCCTGGAGTGTTTTCTATAGTGCAAAGGCAGTAAGGTAAAACATGAAGCGATGAGGCAACGTGGGTTAACAGAAGTTCCTAGTACAGTGATACCTCGAGATACAAGTACCCTAACATATGAGATTTTTGAGATACGAGCTGTCGAGCGAGCAATTTTTTGCTTTGAAATACGAGCAACATTTGAGATACGAGTAATCACGCGATTCGGCCGGCTGCACAGACCCACCAGTTTACCGTGACTCCAGCGTCTCATAGTTTCCCACGCCTCAGTCAGTGTGCTTGTTCACCTCATTGTCAAAGCATCTTTTGTGCATTTACATACTTTACCACATTTCTTTTTATAACCGTGGGTCTGAAGAAAGCGAGTGGAAAGGTCAGTGCTCAGAAGAGGATGTTGTCTATTGAATTAAAGCATGAAATCATAGAAAAATATATGAGCAAGGTGTGTGAGTGGCTGACTTGGCAAGGCAGTACTGGCATAGTACTTCAACGATATGCACTGTGTTTAAACAGAAGGAGTCGATAAAGGGTATAATGCCAGCTAAGGGCGTTACAATAATTTCTAAGCTCCGTAGCTCTCTCCATGAAAAGATGGAGAATCTACTGATGGTGTGGGTGATGGAGAAGCAGCTTAAAGGAGATACATTAACACAGGGCATCATATGCGAGAAGGCGCGAGCCATTACGGTGATTTGCTGGAGCAGACCCCTCGCACTTCCACGGATGAAGCATCGAAAGACTCATTTAAAGCCAGTAGAGGCTGGTTTGATAACTTCAGGAAAAGGTCCGACATTCATTCCATCGTCAGGCATGGTGAGGCAGCAAGTTCAGATGTGAAGGCAGCTGAGGATTACCTCAAAACTTTTTCTGAACTGATAGAAGCCAAAGGATATATCCCCCAGCAAGTCTTCAACTGTGATGAGACAGGGCTTTTCTGGAAGAAGATGCCGAATAGGACTTATATAACGGCAGAGGAGAAGGTGATGCCAGGCCACAAACCCATAAAGGATAGGCTAACTCTCACACTGTGCGCCAATGCGAGTGGTGACTACAAGATCAAGCCTCTGCTCCTATACCATTCAGAAAACCCCAGAGTCTTTAAGTCACATAAGATTTTAAAAGATAAACTGCAAGTTATGTGGAGGGCAAACCCGAAGGCATGGGTCACCAGGCAGTTCTTTGTGGAGTGGGTAAACCTGGTTTTTGGCCCTTCTGTTAAGAAATATCTACAGGAAAACAACCTAACCATGCAAGCCCTCCTCGTCCTCGACAATGCTCCTGCTCATCCACCGAACCTCGAAGATGAACTCCTCGAAGAGTTCAAGTTTATGTATAAAGGTTGTCTACCTACCTCCCAACACCACTCCTATCCTACAGCCCATGGATCAGGAGGTGATTTCTAATTTTAAAAAGCTGTACATCAAGCACCTGTTCCGGCGCTGCTTTGAGGTGATGGAGAACACAAACCTCACCCTTCGAGAGTTCTGGAAGAACCACTTTAACATCGTGATATGCCTCAGAATTATTGACCAGGCCTGGCTGGGTGTTACACGGAGGACTTTGACCTCTGCATGGAAGCTGTGGCCTGAGGCCATAGCCGAAAGGACCTTCGAAGGATTCGAACCCGAGGGGCCAGTGGAGGAGGAGATAGTGTCTCTGGGAAAATCCACGGGCCTGGAGGTGGATGAGAGAGGCGTGAATGAGCTCGTAGAGGAGCCCTCTCTGGAACTCACCACGGAGGAGTTACAAGAGTTGCAGTCTCAGCAACATGCGGAGGTTCTCCAAGAAATTGGTTTCGAGGAGGAGCCAGAGGTGGAGGAGATCTCTACAAATGAGATAAAGGAGATCTTAGGAATGTGGGAGAGGGTGTCATACTTCGTGGAAAAGAAATACCCCGAAAAAGTTGCTACTGGTCATGCATCAGAGCTGTTAAATGAAACTTGCCTCACCCATTTCAGAAACATTCTGAAAGGGAGGAAGAGGCAAACCTCGTTGGACACGTTGTTTTTGAAATCGGCCAAAAATGCAAAGACCAGTAGCAATTAAGTTCAGTGAAGATTAGTTAAGTTACATTCAGTTTAGGGATAAAGTATAGCATTAAGAGTGTAACGAATAGGTAAATACACTTTATAAAACCAGTTTATTCCTTTACATTCTCTTTTATCATGTTTTTATACAATATTTGTCATTTATAAATACATTTTTCTTATTCAAAAACATGTAACAAGAACAACTGGGGTGGTATTTTGGGGGCTGGAATGGATTAACAGCATTTCAATTGATTTCAATGGGGAAATTTGCTTT
The DNA here is from genome assembly GCA_011751065.1 of Lasiurus cinereus. NCBI lineage: Eukaryota > Metazoa > Chordata > Mammalia > Chiroptera > Vespertilionidae > Lasiurus > Lasiurus cinereus. Next base: position 47,376,387 of record JAAGEH010000226.1, read on the forward strand.
GAGATACGAGCAACTGGATATATGAGCAAGGTTATGGAACGAATTAAACTCGTGTCTTGAGGTACCACTGTATATGGGTAGGTTCAATCTCCTGTATGGACAATTCCCTTGTGCTGTCTTCCATCTACTTTCCAATCCTCTCCCTAACTCCAGCTCAGATTGTCCTCCAGTGTGTTGGGCTACTCCTAATAGACATTTACTTATTTTACACCTGTTATATCTCATTACATTGTTATTAGTGTGAGGAGCCACTGGTCCCCAATGCATTAGCATCACCTCCCACTATGTCTGGTAGGAGCTGGGAGAGAACAGTCCATTCTCAAACCCCCAGTTTTAGCAGACGCTGCCTCAGTTGGCCGAACTCCAACCATGACTCAAATTTACCTCGCTTTAGAAATCCCCAGATGAAAACAGTCTATATTCATGGTCTGCCAGGTCCTCCCAATGTCTCCCCTAAAAGACCAAATTTAATTTATTCTGTCTATACCATCTAAACCTGATACATCTTCCTCTTCTTCAGCATTACTACCTTTAAAGTATCTTTTTTGACCAATAACTCCCAATACTTTCTCCAACAATTGCTTATGTTTTCTAACAGGTCCTTCCCCTCTGCCTCTAAAAGGAAGCATATCTCTGTTTTTCTTTACATTCTTTTCTCCTCCATATCACCTATCAAATTTCTTTCCACTATTTGCCACAGAGATGAGGGCAATTTTAAAAGATAATAATATAACAAATGTATGCAATCCTTAGCATGCAATAGATGTTTTATGTACATATTAAACTTATTTAATCTGCATTTAAAAACCCTCATAGTAAGTACATGATTAGCTACAGTGTATAGATGAGGGACTGAGGCACAGAACCATTAGACAACTTGCCCAAGTTTTCACAGCTTCTAAGTGGCAAAGGTCGGATTTGAGCCAAGTCGGTCTAGGACCAGAAGCCAAGTGCTCAATGACTGTACCTCCCTCCCTCTCACAGTCGCTATTATTGAAAGGGATGTATGGTCCCTAATCCACATGCTCACTTCCACACACAAGAGAATTGTGATGGCTAAGTTATATTCCTAAAGAAGAGGTTTCTGCTTTTTCTCTTTACCAAGTCCTTCCTGAGATCTTAGTCCAGGAACTTGATGGTAAGAAATATAATTGACTGTTACTAAAAACAAAAAGTCAAATCAACTAACCAACCAACCTGGTCCATTACTATTATCCAGCCTTCACATTCCTTTGAACAACCAGCTATTTGCTAGTAGGAGGATCACATTACAAATCTGCAAGGGATAAAAGCATGCACTGAAATACCTACTATATAGCAGTCATTAGTCTAGGCATGTTGACCTGAATTCACTGGTTTGATTCAAGAAGATGATCAGGTACAGGTATGACTGTGAAAAGAATAGAGATCTGGAGTCAATAGCAGGAATAACAGAGAAAAAATAATATTAAATAAGATTGAAATGGGGATAAATGCTAACCTAAGAGAAAATGAAATGACAGGGTGGATCTATTGCCATTTAGACACTGAATCTGAAAAATCAGTCCACTCAGTTATAAATGCTACAACAAACTAACTATTAAATCACACCCAGTATATATTTTCACAATAGATTTGAGTGAAGACTTGAAAATAAAATGCATGGTTCAAAGGTTTGAAATGATCCATTTAACCTGATTTCAAGCTGTTACACAGAATATAGTTAATAAGATCAACACACAAAGGACAGATTTCCCAGGACTGCTTTTAAAGAATATGTCATGTAAACCACTCTCAATTACCATGGAAACATAAAGGGAATTCTATACTGAGGTGAGCAGGAGGTAGTAGAGAAAGGGGACAGAATTAGCAGCCATGGTTACTGCTAATAATTACCTGTGTAGCAATGATTGCTTTTGGAAATTGTACACTCTTTGTAGCTGTCACTCATTTGTGACCTCAGATTTCACTTGGACTGGAAACAAGGGATTTAGCTTATTTACTTTGCCTTTAGAAAATCCACCACCTACCACCACCAATCCAAGATCTGTTTTAGTATCTTTTCTCTGATCTTGTTTAGAAAGAACATTTATCTATTGTAGAAAACACACAATCTGCTTAGCCTTAAGGTACCTATTTTCCATTTACCTAAATGTTAGCTCCTAGTGATTTTGTTCAGATTAGAGAAGAGTTTGCCAAATGTCCAGAGAGGCAGCTGTTTCTCAAAAACAAGCTGAAGAGGAAAACAATCGCCCCCTCCTGCCCCTGGGAAAGGCAAATGGCTGGAGGACACGTTCAAAATGATGATTTTTAGGAGTGCCTACCACTCTATTTGAGAAAATATTTCCCAATGAGTTAAAATGTGGTCATTTTAGAGTTGGGAACTTCCGTACTGTAAAGGAATATGGTGTTCAGGCATAAGGAAGAGCCAAAGAAGACTGAGCTGGTCACTCTAGCCTTTAATTTGCTGCATCTCCACGGAAACACTTTCCCATTTTCCCAGTTGTCTCTGTAAATCAATTTAGAGCCGCTCTGCTTGGGCTCTAGGCAGACAGAGTGGAATCTCAGTCCTTCCCAGAGGTGTGAATTTCTCCCATTTATCATCCCAGGGTGCGTGCTTCAAAGCCAGGTTGGAGGACTACTTAAAGGAAAACAATTCTAAACAAAACAGAACTGTGCTGTCTGGTTTTGGTTGAAAATCTCGAGCATGTGTGGCAGAAAATTCCAAACATAGACCTGGAAAACAATTTGGAAGAGACTGCACAAAGGGCTTAGAAAAAATAAACAATAGATGAACACATACACACACACAAGTGATGAGACTGGAATAGAAATATAAACTTGGTTAGGACCCACATTTGGCACAGGAATTGGTTTTCCTGGCTTTGGTCTTCAGCAAAGAGGTAACTACTGAATTATTGACAATTCTGCCAAGCTTGACAGCCTTTTTACGTTTACTGGTCCCCACTCAACCCTGTAAATATTTAAGCTATTTGTGATAGTGGGAATGTGATTACGTGATTAAATTGCTGGATTCCCTAATAAGAAAGCCTTGGAGCTTACACATTCTTTAAAATTATAAAAATGATTGTGTGTGTGTGTGGGGGGGTAGCTAATTTTAGGCACTCTCAAAGGGGAAGGAGAAGGCTTTAAGGCCAGAAAATAGTTCTAGCCCCAAAGCATAAAGCATCTGAGATTTGGACTAGTGTTTTCAAGTGTTTTTCAATCTGGGGATGTCTGTTGATTTACTGAGAAACACCTGAGGGGCAAAGGAAACCCTTGTAATGCAGCCATCTGGTCATCTTCTTATTCAAGCATCTGTTCTTCTGCACCCTCCTCTCTGGACCATCAGACCAGTGACTTTCAGTGCTGTTTCATATGTCAGCCTATTGTAAGAAATGCTCTTTACGATGCCACTCAGGATATTCATAATGCATTCATAGATGTTATAGAAATAAATTTGTAATATAATACCTGAAGTTCAGTTTAGTACTTTCTATTCTATTCTCTTTTATTTTCTTTAATTCTTGTCATGATTCACTAAATCAATCTTATATCTCACTACTGATTTGTGTCCTGATGTTTGAAAACATGGCATGAGAATGTATTAACTTTAAGTGCTGAAATTCTAATCTCTCTGTACCCCAGCTCCTAATATTGGTCATTTGTTGATTAAATGAGTGGTGAATAAATCAATGAATACACTGAAGCTAATATTCTATATTCAATATATAAAACAGAAATATTGGCCAACCTGGGAAATTATTTCATTTAAAAATTAACTGGAAAAGATACTTATAAAATAAAAGGTAAATGTGTCTCTCAAGTGGTAGTTTTAGGTATTTGGGTGAATGTTATTATCTGTTAGTTCCTTGATAGTAATAGCAATAATAATAATGACAATAGCAATAGTTTTTAGTCCACACTTGTTGACCAGTTTCCATATACCAGTTTCAGGTCCAGGAGATGGAGTTATGAAGGTGGATGCCACTGATTTCAGAGAGAGAGAGAGAGAGAGAGAGAGAGCGCAAGAGAGAGAGAGACCAATGATGAGAGGGAATCATTATTGGCTTCCTTCTGCATGTCCCCTACAGGAGATTAAGCCCACAACCTGGGCATGTGCTCTGACTTGGAATCAAACCATGACCTCCTGGTTCATAGGTCAACACTCCAACACTGTCATGGTGGCCAGGCCTAGTTTCGGTTCTTGAAAAGCTTCTTCTATGGCTTGCTTCTCAAGCATCTCCCAATCCAGAAACCAAATGCCTTAGAACTCACAGGTAAGAGGAGAGAGAGCCTTTGATTAGTGTGGAAAGATGGAAATGATACTTATAAGTGAGGTAAAGATAGGAGAGAGAGCACCCACACACTAATAGCTTTTAACAGACAGCTGCTCAGTGAACAGAGAAATGGAAAGATGAATGGTTCAGGACAACTTTTCTTGTTCCTAAAGAAACACACTATACCATCCCGTGGAAACCTCACTATGGTAGTAAGGAAATATAGAGCATTGGTTATGAGCTTGCTCTCTGGTAAGAAGAATGTTTTTCAAATACTAGCCCACTCACCAACTGGATGGCATTGGTCAAGATGCATATTCTTTTTTTGTCTCAGCAATAAAATGGAGGTCATATATGATCAATGTCATCAGGAGGTCACCAATACAACAGCTTATAAGGGCTTGGTTATAATATAAATAAATCAGGGGATTAAAATTAGGGAGTGATGTGCATTGCAGAAAATCAAAGAACACAGAGCCCATTTCAAGACATTCAAATTTATAGCTAGAAAAGAGATTTTCAGGAACACTTTCAACCTCTTTTTATGAGGACAGCATTATCTTAAATCCAAAACCAGATAAAGACACACAAAGAAAGAGAATTACAAGCCAACATTCCTGATAAACATAGATGTCTAAAATTCTCAGCAAAATATTAGCAAATGAGATCCAGCAATATAGTAAAAAGATTGATTTAGTATATCATGACCAAGTGGGATTTATTCCAGGGATGCAGGGCTGGTACAATATTTGAAAATAAATAAATGTTATACATCATGTAAACAAATTGAAAGACAAAAATCACATGATCATATCAATAGATGCAGAAAAGCATCAGACAAAATCCAACACCCATTTTTGATAAAAACTCTCAGCAAAGTGGGAATAGAGGGATCATACCTCAACATAATAAAGACAACATCTGATAAAACTACAGCCAACATCATACTCGATGGGCAAAAACTAAAACCATTTTCCCTAAGAAAAAGAACAAGACAGGAATACCCGCTTTCACCACTCTTATTTAACACTAGAGGCCCAGTGCACGAATATGGGCCAGGTTGGCTGTGGGGAGGGGCCAAGGGTGGTTGGCTGGCCCCATCTTCTGATTGAATTCCTGGTGGAACTCCCAAACTCCTGGTTGAGGGGACAATTTGCATATTAGCCTTTTATTATATAGGATAGTACTGGATGCGCTAGCCACATAGGTCAAACAAGAAGAAAACATAAAAGGCATTACAATATGACACAGAAAACCCTAAAGACTCCACCAAAAAACTACTAGATTTAATAAATGAATTCAGCAATGTAGCAGATACAAAATTAACACCCACAGATTTATAGCATTTTTATATGCCAATAATGAATTATCAGAAAGAGAAACTAAACAAACAGTCCCATTTATCATTGCAACAGAAATTAAAATACTTAGGAATAAACTTAACCAAGGAGGTAAAAGACTTGTACTCAGAAAAGTACAGAATGTTGAAAAAGACATAGAGGAAGATATAAACAAGTATTCATGGATTGGTAGAATTAATATAATTAAAATGTTCATACTACCCAAGACAATGTATAGATTCAGTGCAATACTTATTAAAATACAAACAGCATATTTCACAGGTCCAGAACAAAGACTCCAAAAAATTACATGGAACCAAAAAAAGACCCCAAATAGCCATAGCAATCTTGAGAAAGAAGAACAAAATGGGAGGGATCACAATATCAGATATCAAGTTATACTACAAGGCAACTGTAATCAAAACAGCCTAGTATTGGCATAAGAACAGATACATAGATCAATAGAACAAAATATAGACTCCCCAGAAATTGGTCCAAGCCAATATGCTCAATCAATATTTGACAAAGGAGGCAAGAGAATGCAGTGGAGTCAAGACAGTCTCTTCAATAAATGGTGTTGGGAAAATTGGACAGCAACATGCAAAAAACTAGACCACCAACTTACACCACACACAAGAATAAACTCAAAATGGATAAAGGACTTAAATGTAATACATGAAACCATAAAAACCCTAGAAGAAGCAATGGTAGCACAATCTCAGACATTTCTCAAAGCAATGTGTTCATGGATACATCTCCTAGGCAAAGGAAACTAAGGAGAAAATAAATAAATGGTGGAACTACATCAAAATAAAAAGCTTCTGCACAGCAAAAAACAAACAAACAAACAAAAACAAAAACAAAAAACCAACCATAAACAAAATGAAAAGGGAGGTCATATTTGCCAATGATATATCTGATAAAGGTTTAACATCCAAAATATATAAGGAACTCATACAACTTAACAAAATGAAGACATACAATCCAATTAAAAAATGGGCAAAAGACCTAGACACTTCTCCAAAGCAGAAATACAGATGGCCAAGACATATATAAAAAATGTTCAAAGTTACTGATCATCAGAGAAATGCAAATTAAAACATGCATGAGATATCATCTCACACCTGTCAGAATGGCTACCATCAGCAAATCAACAAATGACAAGTGCTAGAAAAGACATGAAGAAAAGGGAGCCCTAGTAGTACACAGCTGGTGGGAATGCAGACTGGTGCAGCCATTATGGAAAACAGTATGGAGTTTTCTCAAAAAATTAAATATGAACTGCCATTTGACCCAGTGATCCCACTGCTAGGAATATATCCTAAGAAACACCAAGCAGAAAGGCTATATGCACCCCTATGTTCATAGAAGGTCACTTTACAATAGCTAAGATTTGGAAACAGCCCAAATGCCCATCAGCAGATGAGTGGATAAAAAAGATGTGGTACATTTATATTATATACTATGCAGCAGTAAAAAAGGATCTCTTGCCCTTTTCGACAGCATGGAGGGACCTGGAGAATATTATACGAAGCGAAATAAGTCAGTCAGAGAAAGACAATTATCACATGATATCACTCATATGTGGAATTGAATGGACAAAATAAATTGTTGAACAAAATAGATTCAGAGACATAGAAGCATGGAACAGTCTGAGGAATCTCAGAGGGAAGGCAGGGGAGTGTGGGTGGGTGGGAGGAGATCAACCAAAGAACTTTTATGCATATATGAATAACCCATTGGCACAGATGATAGGGTGGGTAAGGCCTTCGGAGAGGAGGTGGAGGTGGGCTAGAAGGAGTTAATGGATAGGGAAAGGGGACATCTGTAATCCTTGCAATTAAAAAACGATTAAAAAATGAAAACATATTTCAACCTACAGTCTAGATTTTCCTGAATGCCACCAGTTTGCAATTAATAAGACAGTGATCATAAAACACTTTTCACAGTGCCTAGCACATAGTAAGCACTCCGTAAACTAGGGCTATTATTAGCTAGTATTTTATCACATTTTAAAAAATCCCTGGAACCATTTGCAGATTCTCTTTAAAAGAAAAAATAAATGGCCTCAGAATTACTTCTTTGCATGCCTCAATTAATGGCATTATTAAAAATAAGTGGGCTTTAGGCCTATGAAAGGATAGAAGAGTCTGCAGTCGATTGCGGATGAGGGGATGTAAATACTCATGTTTAGTGTGCCAGAATCAACCCTGGGGTGCAGGAAAATCAAGAGGAGACCTTAGGCCCACACTTTGAGTAGCCCTCTACCATTGCAACAAGCAACAGCAAGACGGTCACTTAAAGAATCAGAGAGGAGCAAATTTCTGCCAGCTGGTATTAAATTCCAGCCCATCCCTTCCAAGGCCAAGTATTAGAAGGCCTTGGAGTCAGGTGGACTTGGGTCCAATCTTCATTTCCACCTCTTGAAACATACAAGATGGATGAACCAGTCTGTACTTCAGGCATCTCCTCTGTTATGTTAAGAGTGGTAATGGGTTAGCATTAATTGTCCATCAGGCACTCAGCAGCATAAGAGGAACTCAATACTTTCAACCTTCCTTCCTCTCCATTTCCTGTGAATGGTTTTAAGTTGTTAAAAGTTATTTTGTGCTCAAACATCTCAATTTCCATCTGCCTAAATATGGGGGCAGGTCGGTGCCCAAAGTTTTATTTGCCCTGCAATCCTTGCCCCTGATTAACTCCCCTGAGCCCCAAATGACCCAAATGGCTCTCACCTCCCCTCTGCTGTCATTCACAGAAATGAGCTCAAGTTTCCACCCTCTTCCAACAGGGTCCATGGGGCTTACTAGAAAGTTTCCCAAAGGGCAATAAAAAGTTTATGTCAATCTCAGGCCCACCTGCAACATCTCTAGTACACATCCTCCTGTCCATCCTCCTCCTTTGATTCCGGGCTTTGTAAATCTTTTACCACATGTTGTCAAAAGCCTGGCAAATCTCCAAATCCTTCCCTGATAACACTCATTCTCCTTAAACAACTTGGCAGCACTTCTAAGTGAGAAAAAGCCTTAAAATAAAATGCACCGTGTTTAGTTTCTAAGGTCATTTCCTGGTTTTGTCCTGCAATTTCTGTTTCCTCTAATCACCAAGTGACAGTCCTGGATTTATTGTGGAGGCTACTTGAAAGTTTGGGTGAGCCTCTGCCAGACTATACATACCCTCCATCATTCTCTCTCCCCAGAAGTTTATCACTTGCTGTGATTTAGTGTGGGGGCTCTAGGTGCAAATGTAGCAGGAGCCAGATCTTTGTCACCAAAGCTTTTCAGGAGGCAAAGGGGCCAAACCAGCATGACCTGCACAGCTGAGCACTGTGGTCACAGTGGAGCCAGTGGGTCACTGCCTGGTCAGGGGGCAGCACCTCTACTTCTCAAGCAGTCAATGACAGGGGGAGCTGTGTATCCACCTCGGTATGCTCATCATTCATCTCAAACTTTATAATGATACCTAACTTTACTAAATGAAAGGACAAGGCAAAATGCTTTACTTCATTTGCTATTCACACCAATCCTGTGAGATTAGAACTTTTATTATGCAACTAGAGGCCCCATTAACGAAATTTGTGCAAGTGGCTCGGCCCTCGCAGTCCTGGTGGCTTGCCTTGGTCCTCATAGCCCTGGCTTTGTCCAGAAGGTCATTGTCCAGAAAGACATCCAAAAGGATGTCTAGAAGGTCATTCGGCTGTTCAGTCTAGTTAGCATATTACATTTTTATTATTATAGATTTTTAGAGTTTCCCAGTTCAGCCCTGCAAGCCAAGCCCATGTAATTACAGAGTTCACACTCTTTTTAAAATATATGTAGTTTTATTGATTTCAGAGAGGAAGGGAGAGGGATAGAGAGGTAGAAACATCAATGATGAAAGAGAATCATTGATTCACTGTTTCCTGCACACCCCCTACTGGCCCACAACCCAGGCATGTGCCCTTGGCCGGAATTGAACCTGGGATTCTTCTGTCCGCAGGCTGATGCTCTTTTCACTGAGCCAAACCAGCTAGGGTTTCACACTCTTAAGCCCATTCTTTGTTGAGCTGGGCTAAACTTAACACATAGTGTTGATCCTAAAGAGTTGAATGGTTCCTGATCACAAGGAAAATAATCATCAAATTTATTGAGCACCTATAAAATGTCAGGCAGTGTTTAAAAACCTACATATATTTTTGCATTTAACTCTCACAAGAATCCTAGGAGTGATTACACTCATGAGCTTCATTCTAAAAATGTGGAAATGTGATTCCATCTAGAAGGGAATTTGAACCCAGACAATATGACCTTTATTTCTGATGTTTGCTAAAATTGCTAGGACATACATGCATGTGTGTGTATGTGTGTGTGTGTGTGTGTGTGTGTGTGTGTGTGTGTGTGTGTGTGGTAGGGGAGTGGGCTGAAACAAGCAAACAGTGTGACAAATATAACAGGTGGCAAACACCATGTTAAAAGTTATACAAAGGGTGTTTTTGATGCATAGAAAATAGGCCTATTGTTTAGTTCATTCTGGCTGCTGGAATAAAATACTGTAGACCCAGTGGGTTATAAACAACAGAAATTTATTTCTCATAGTTCTGGAGGCTGGGAAATTCAAGATCAAGGTGCTGGCAGATTCCATGTCTAGTGAGGGCCCACCTCATGGTTCATTAGCTGTCTCTTTGATGTGTCTCTCATGGTAGAAGGGGGTGTCTTTTATAACAACATCAATCTCAGTGAAGAGGGTGCCATCCTCATGATCTACTCACTTCCCTAAGGTTTCACCTCCAACTACTATCACATTGGAAGTTAGGTTTCAACATATCAATTTGGAAAAGACAAACATTCAACCTATAGAACCTATATTAACCTTGAGGATTTTTGGATTGGCATCACAGAATAGATGATATTGGAGGTGAACTTGGAAGGAGTAGGAGATTCACCACTTTAGAATGTGCAATGGGGGCTCTCTGGAGAGCACATTCTGGGCCTAGGGAAGAGCATGTGCAAAGGCCTAAGGCACAATGGGCAGGATTAAGACACAGCATGGGTGCAGTGTGGCTGGAGGGAGGAGCATGACACAAAGTGGCTTTAGAGTGGATCAGAGGCCAGATGAGAAAGGCCTTTTCATTCTGAAACTTATTGGGAGATTTGAAGGGTTTGTAGGAGAGGAGTTGAGTGGTCACATGTATGTCTTAGATAAATCATGATCTAAGGAGTAGACCCAAGAGGAAGCCATATCTGAGATCTGGGAGAGGGGCAAGGAAGTGGCTGCTGCAGGGACAGCTTAGCAGTGGGAGGAGGACCTGAGCTCCTCTCACACAGTCACACAGAAATGCCTTGGGCCAGCAGCTAGCAGGGTCACCTAAAACCATCGGAAAACACAGATATTTACATTATGATTCATTAATAGTAGCAAAATTACATTTATGAAGTAGCAACGAAAATAATTTTGTGGTTGGTGGTCACTACAACATGAGGAACTGTATTAAAGGGTCATGGCATTAGAAAGGTTGAGAACCACTGCCTTAGAAGGACTTCAAAGGCCATATGATGAGGAGGGAAGGGACCAATGGGATGCATCCACAGGGTAAGCCAGTCCTCTGGCTGCTCATTGTATTTCCTATGCTCCTATGAGATCTGAGGACCTTACACCATGTCCTGGGAGAGCCTTATTCTTTCCAGCCTTATATCTTTGCTTATGTTGACTTCTTTGCTTATCACTGCTCATGGAGCTGTCAGTATGTGCAGGCACTACCATCAGAACTCTGCAAACATTAACTCATCTAATTCTTAGAAGGTAGGTACGAGGTAGGTGTGACCTTATTCACAACTGTATAGTCAACCAAGCACTAGCACAGGAACAAGCAGGAGAGGAGGAAGACAGACAGCAGCAGGTGTATGACCTCTTAGAATGCAATGCATTGTAGCTAAGTGACAAGTTCACCCAGTGGAAACCTACTCCCTTCTCACATCCTCACTAGCACTTCTTGCTAGAGGAAACACCTTCTGTGAGGAAACCATTTGTTAGACTGCTCCATTATTCCTCAGCCCCTACAGAAACATTATGACTGCTGTTTTTATGCCACTGAGATGGGATGCAAAGAGCTGCCACAGACTGGTCATAGAGCAGAGACTCAGTTAACACAAGCTCTGTTCCCAGGTTCCCAGAGACACAATACCAGTTTGCAGGCCGGCCCAAAGCTGAGAAGGATTCAAGCACTTGCAGATAGACAACCTAGGACTCAGTTACAAGCATCCTCTGCTGTTCTAATAATAAACATCAGCACTCAACAGACATTTTTTTAACAAAAAAGAAAAAGCTCTGATTTTTAGTGTATCCAATTTCCATGGTGTAAATTCTCCCACAATGACTTCAAGCTGGGAAAGTGATGTCAAAGAATAAAGTTGGGAACAGCATCATAGAGTTATCTCTCTTGAGCCACCCAACTTGCTCCCTTGGATTCTGCCTATGTGTCCAACTTGCTCCCTTGGATTCTGCCTATGTCCTATGGGCTCCTGCCTGGCTCCAAAGACCTAATCTATACCTTGAACACCCTTCTATCAATTAATTACCTTGTCAGGTTCTTTAGTGTGTCTTACCATGGATTAAATGAATTCTTTGAGTGGATGTTGAGGCTGGAGCTGCTCTTGTCTCTTTCATATGGGTCATACTTCAATTTCAATTCCCTAATTCTCCTTGTACAATGATTTGAAACCTCTTCACTGTTTAATTAAGAGAGAAGGAGAACTCTCTTGTATATTTGGCCCAGAGCAATTAAGCCACCAGCAATGTTAACAGGGACAGGAAGGATGATCATTTAATTAGACATTAAATAATGAATTATTAATTATTGAATTGAGTTAGTATTCATTAATTAGTTTATAAAGTGCAATAATTACATCTTTTGTGTTCTAATACAGAGCTGTGTTTTATAATTATCTACTAAATCAATTATGTAGCCATTAGCAGTTTGCCCAAGGGTTAGGTTACTATTGTGTGTTTTTTTTCTCTACAGACTGCCAACGACAAATACGGTAACTGTGTTCTTTCACAGAAATGGCATCCTGTTTACAGTAAAATGTTAAACAACGTGGGTCACTGAGTCAAGTAACTCAGTGCAGTTAAAGTAGTATTCTGCTTTTCCTATAGAAGAAATTCTGTCAATAGGGATACTTTCCTGCTGTGAATGAGGTGGTACTGGGAGCTGGTCCTGTTAGGGACCAGGAAGAGTCCAGCCAGGGAGAAGTGGGGTGAGATGGGGTAAAGAAAGGCATCAGGGTGGGGCAATACACACAGTGTGAAGACTGCTTATATTTCAAGCTGACTTAGCCATTCTTCATTCCCAGTAGTAGATAAAAAAAACTAGAAAATGACAAGACACAATTTCAAATTTTTTTCTTTCAGAGCTGGCGTTCTTTGCCTTTCCAAGGTCAAGAACCCTTTTGAGCATTCAATGAAATATATTCTCTCAATAAATGTACAGAGAACACTTGCACAAAAGATTGTATACAATCTCAGAGTTCATAGACCCCAGAATTCCACTTGTGAACCCCAATTTAATGATTCTCAAGCTTTAGTGTAAATGGGGATTGTTTGGGGAGACATATTAAAATGCAAATTCCCAAGCCCGCATCCACAGATCTGGATTTCCTGGGTTTTGAAATCTGCATTTTAAACAAGCACTTAAGGTAATTTTGATGTGTCTGAGAAATGTGACCAGTAGTTCTGCATGTTAAAAACCCCTCCTAGTGTTTCAAAAACACCTTGAGAAGAATGTTAATAGTTAAAAAAAATAATAATAACAGAGCATCCAACTCAGTCAGACCTGGCTCCAAAGCCAAGTTTCTCCACTTAATTGCTAAGCATGTCATTTAATGTTCTTAGGCCCAGTTTTTTCATCTGTGAAGTGGTTATAATACTTAACTTAGCAGCAATAAATGAGAAAACGAATTGGAAAATGCTGGCATAATAAATGTTTGTGATCTCCCTCAAGCTGGATACTTGATCGAAAGAGTTTATAATGATGGAAAGAATTCTCATTTCAGAGCCTGTGAAAAACTGCATAGTTGCTGAAGACACACTTGATTTTTAGTGTGTGTTGGCAGCATCTGCTGTTCGAGTAAATCATTCTAGCCTTGATACAGTAAATTATAAATATGCAGACAAAGGAGGAGGGGCATTAGGTTGGAAAAATTAGGAAACATCTTAGCACTGTAGATATTTTGCTAAACCAGACTGGAATAGTGAGAATACATTGACCAAAGGATAAAGTTACAGACAGGGGAGTACTTTTGTCAAAGATATAAATGCCTCAGAAGCAATTTCAGCTCTATGCCTACAGTTTTCTATGTTTGGTTAACAACATGCTCCTTCCTTACAATTTTTTTCTTTACTATGGGAATATTGGTCAGGTTTCATAACAGAACTTGATATAAAAGCATAAGACTTGCTCTACATGAGTTTTATTTGTGAACTACATCTCAGATGAAATCAAAGATGCCTGTATTAATTTTAAGACTACTCTTTATTTAAGGCCTTGCATTACATTTGTCTTCATCCCATTCAAAATGTTTGTAAGTTGACTTAGCTCCTGGGAAAATGTGCTTATACCTAAGCACTTTGGCCCTTTAAGACTTAAGAACTTAGTAGATAGTGTTTAAAATAGAACTGGCATTGATCCTACAATTGTCTGTGAATGCTCAATAGGAAAAAAAATCTCCACGTTAAGGGAGCTTGTGGTGGAAATGGGTGTTTGAAATTCATACTACATTTCCTCTATAGGACTATCATACATCATGATATTTTCCAGGTGTTCTCAAATAATTCATTTTTCTAGGATGTAGTTAGAATATACTCTATAAATTAATAGAAAAGATGGTAGAAAAACAATACTTAGCTCTTTTTAGAAATTGAGGGGGCACAAAGCAACATTGAATTTAGTGGAATACTGATGACCAGGGTTTCAGTCCTCGGTCCAACTTTTCCTGACTTTGAGAAAAATCATTTAAGCTTTCAGAATGCCCACAATGCTTAGATATGTAAGTCTTAACTCAATGTTTGGAATAATATAAATTCTGAATAACTTTATTAAGTTAAATTTTGATGATTAAATAAGACAGTACTTGTAAAGCACCTAGAGTGCTCATTGTGCCAACATTATTAATTTTGAACTGTTGAAAATTTAATTATGATATGTAGGTTTGATAAGAATATGCTAGTCTCTGGAAAAGCAGACTTGCAATGAAAAATGAAACTAGGAAAAACTTCTATGAAGGTATTGAAAGGGACACCTGCCCACTTTTCAAAGGTATAAAACTTGATGATGCCAAGGTGTTCATCTCACCCAATTTCATGTCAAAAACATCTGCCTTTCCTTTTCCTGGAAAGGGAGTTATCAATTACAGGACAGTTATTCATCATCCCAAATGGTTAGGCTATATTTGAGCTCTGGTAGGAGTGGAGAGGGAGAAGGAAATGGAAGGAAAGGGAAGAAATAAAATTACTTATAAAGTAATTAGAAAAGTGTTCGAAGAGCAAAAGGGAAAGAATGTGGGGTCAGCTTGAGGTTGGTAAGAACTGAGTCTCTCTGAGGGGCAAAAATTGTGCAAAACAAGAGAAATAGATAAAAACAGTTGTGTACACCATACCCCAAATGGAAAGAACATTTTGTTTAAGCTCTGGGCAAGAATGAGTAAGGCACCAGTTCTGTACTCACTATCTGTGAGTCAAGTGCTTATGATTAGAGCAAGGTCTAATGCAATGATTCTCAATGCAATGACTTTACCTCATCCTCATGCGATATTTGGCAATATGTGGAGACATTTTTATTATGATGACTTCATGACTGTGGGAGCAGGGAAAAGAAGGGTACGGGATAGGGTGTATTCATGGCTGCTAGTGAGTAGAGGCCAAGGTTGCTGCTAAACATCCAACAATAAACCTAGCCTTTAACAACAAAGAATATCAAGCAAAAATGTCAGCCGTGCCAAGTGTAGAAGTCCTGACTAAATGCAACCTCAAAATATTACTTTTGGCTTATTAATTTATGTAATATCACCCAATTAAAAGACTAGTTCTCAAAATATGGAGCAAATGTGATAATTCTGCATTGTCTGATAATGTAAGTGTTGGATCCTTCAGGGTTACAGCCCTTTGGGCTCATCTTTTTTTAATTTTTTATTAATTTTTTATACATATCTCCCCATTGCCCCCCTCCCTCCCAGGCATACCCCAACCCCCCAGTGTCTATGTTCATTGGTTATGCTTATATGCATGCATACAAGTCCTTTGGTTGATCTCTTATCTACCTCACCTAACTTTAATCTTCCTGCTGTAATTTCACAGTCTGTTTGAAGCTTTACTGTCTCTGTATCTATCCTTTTGTTCATCAGTTTATAATGTTCTTTATTATCCCCCAATGAGTACGATCATGTGATGCTTCTCCTTCATTGACTGGCTTATTTCACTAAGCATAAGGCTCTCCAGTTCCAACCAGGTTGCTGCAAATGGCAAGAATTCCTTCTTTTTAATGGCAGCATAGAATTCCATTGTGTAGATGTACCACAGTTTTCTGATCCACTCTTCTGCTGACAGGCACCTAGGCTGTTTCCAAATTGTGGCTATTGTAAATTGTGTTGCTATGAACATAGTGGTGCATAAATCCTTTCTGATTGGTGTTTGTAATTTCTTAGGATAAATTCCTAAGAGTGGTATTACAGGGTCAAATGGGAGATCCATTTTTAGTTTTTTGAGGAAACTCCATACTGTTCTCCACAGTGGCTGCACCAGTTAATTCCAAAGTATGGTAAACTATTTAAAATTGAGTCTCCCCAAAGCATTCTTGTATAATTAGGGGCACTGGCTCTGGACTAGCCTTCCCAGCACTTGAATATCAGCTCTGCCTTTTACTAGCTGTCCAAATTTGGACAAGTCAGTTAAACTCTAAGATTCAACTTCATCAGTTACATGGATTTAATGAGAAGACAGCTCTTAGGAAGTCGTGAGAGAAGAACGAGTTAATCAAGGTCAAGTTCTTGGCCCTATACCTACTACAGTATAAGTGTACCTGCAATATAAGCTATTACCCTTTTCATTATAAAAGTGTCTTTGTGCCCAATACCCCGGTAAGGACCTTGACTGTTCTTTGATTGCTTCTAAGGCTAGAACTATGCAGGGTTGGAGGTGGAAGGCCCAAGCCTGGCAGCCTGACTCCAAATGCAGAGCCCAGTGTAGGTGACCCCATAAAAACAACAACCACCACAATACATGTTTCAGAAATGCTGAGTTTGGGGCACTTTCACAGTAGAATCAGTAAAGATACCAGAAAAAAAAGGCTTTTTTCCAATATAAAATCAGGAATTAAACTAAAACCACCAGTCTCCTCATTTCGCACTTAAAAACTATGAATTTCAGAAATAATAAGCTAAAATGAATTGTTAGATTATAGACCTGATATTATAGTGCACGGATAGCAGGAGCAAAACCACATAGAAGCAGAGAATAATTTCTGCTGCAGAGGAGGCCGGAAAGATAAGCCAAGAAAGGTGCTAGAATGAATCAAACTGAATTTTAAAAAGTTATATAAAAATTTTTTTAAAAGCAGACTCAGAATGTGTTTTTTTAAGTACAAAAAAAGAGTGGGTTTTAAATGGAAATGGAAATTCAACATAATATAAAATGTCACAGAAATAATGGACTAAAAGAGAACAGATGTTAAAACTTAAATTAAAAAGGTGTGGGATAGGGAGAAAAGGAAAGCAAGAGGAAACTAGAGACAGAATAAAAAAAGGAGGCAGCATGGTGTGGTGGAAAGATGCTGAACCAGAGGCTGGACCCCTGAGTCCTAGCTCTGGTGGGTGTCCCTCTGTGACCTTGGCAAAATCCCTGAATTTCAATTCAAATGAAGGTCAGCTAGATGGGTTCTACTATGTCTATGGATACCCTGGGCTTGTCCTGATTAATTTTAGGAGTGTTAGTGAGATCCAGAAGGAGCTATAATCTGAAATTGGGCTGAAGTTGGGCAACTAGGAGAAGGGTTGCATGAAAGTGTGGAAAGGGAAGTCCAGTCTGGGATGAAATCAGGAATATGGAGGGTGCAAGAACAATGAGGGGCACTAAGGGCAGAAGGTGCTATAACAAATACGTTCCTACAGGTAATCCAACTATGAGCAGGTGAAGTAGACAAGTAGAGGTTGGCATTGTGGTAATTGGCAGCAAGACCCCAAATCTTGGGTTTGGAGGCACATTTTGACTACCTAGAGTGGCTTACTGGAGCTCTGTGCTAGCAAAATAGAGGTCCTGGGTTCAGAGGAAGAAAATGGTGACCTAGCTAAAGAATGAGGTAGGCACTAAGTCACAGAAATGAGGATAAAAGGCTATCTGACACCAGGAGACAGGCAGGGCTAGAACTGTAGGGAAGAAATAGCAAGGAACATGCGTGACTGATAAGGGGATATTGAGAAAGTTCTCTCAAGCTATAGTATTCACCCATCCTTCACTCAGAATAAGACAAAAATGAAATATTGTGCTGACTTGCAGTCAAATATCATGTCCTCCATATTTTCAGCTTTATGACATTAGAACTAGTAATTTTAAATTCCTTTCTACTTATTTATTTATATTTTAAAAATATTTTTACTGACTTCAGAAAAAAAAGGGAGGAGAGAGATAGACACATCAATGATGACAGGGAATCATTGAGTGATTGCTTCTTGCAAGCCCCTTACAGAGGATGGAGCCAGCAACCTGGGCATGTACCCTGATGAGGAATCCAATCGTGATCTCTTGATTCATAGTTGACACTCAACCGTGGAGCCACACTGTTGCGATTATTGAACATTTCTAACATTCAATTGTACAATATGTTGAAAATATCTCATAAAGTTGTTTTGAAGTCTCTAAATATGTGCTTGGCACAATCCTTAGCACAAAATATGTGCTTAATAAATGTAAGCTATCATCATTCATTCAGTCCAGATTTACCCAACACTTACCAGCTCATGAATCTAAGTCAAGAACAATTTTGTTGTTGTTACTTTAGAGAAATATTGATGCTATATACAATAAAAATAGATAAATGTGAAATGTTTGAGTGATATTTTGTTCTTGAGAAATGTGAAAAGCAGTCGGAAAAACACATGCTAATGCATACACTGTAGAATGATTCCAGGTTTAGGGTGGGAACAAGAGTGGGTTATGATGGAATAATGAATCAAATGTTGGCCGTGCTGTTGCCAGGAGCTCAGAGCTGACAGCAAGACAATGAGAAGGCCTTGCCGGCTCCATCCCAACATGCGTCATCTGGTTCCTTTGAACTCCCACCAAATGACGGAGGCAAAACTTGCTTAAAGGACAGGAATCTGAGTTCTGTTTGGGTCAGCTTCCCAGAGACCTACTTTCAGACTTGTTCTTTGTGGTTGAAAATATTCGAGGTCTGCAGGTTCTAAGTGGTTCCAGAACTATCCAGGAATTGTCCAGCCTTCCCCATAGCATCTACTCATCATTGAAGATGCAAGTCAAGTCAAACATCAGGACTCCTCACTATCATCCCTCCTGGCAAGCTGAGCTGGGGAAGGGACAGGAGGACTCTACTCAGAGCCCCTCGAGGTGCTTTCCACATGCATTTGGTTGTTTCATTCTCAAAACAAACCTGAGAGTTAAGTCTTTTGGCCCCTGGTGGCAGGTGAAGTGTACAGGTATAATCATTTTCTCTCAGTCACACAGCCTATAAGATTGGGAGACAGGACTTGAGCACTAGCTCAACTCCCAAAGTGGTGCTTTTATTCTCTCTCACAAAAGACATTTCTAAATTTTTAGGACACTTACATTTTTAGAAGAAGCAATATCTAAAGGTGTATGCATGTGAGCATGAGGTGTGTGCACGTGTGTATGGGTGTGAGAAAGAGATTTCTTTCATGTATACAGCAGCCCCTCCCCACTCTTTTTTACTCCAGTGTAATCTATGCACATGCGAAATAATTACTTCTTCCTGTAGGAAGTGTCAGTCCTCCAAGCAAAGAAGAAAAGACTACAGCATATGTTACCGACACATGTTTTTGCTAGTCTTGTCTCTGTTCCGCCTGCTGTGGCAATCAGCTTTTGCAAATACTGTCACTTACCAAATACAAAAAGCATATGAATGCCCAGCCAATGGCCTGGGCTAAACACAACCAGGCTTTCTGACTTGGAACATCCACCCAGAACAGAGGCTTTGTTTCAAAAGAACAAAACCAGCCTTGTATCATCAAAACTGTTGGTGGGGAGAGAGGGAGCAGTGAGGGCAGGGGAAAGACATGGACCCAACCCAACAAACTGCTTCAGGGTCAGCCTTATGCATATGAAGGAAAATGGATAATATTTGATAGTGTGTCTGCTCAATCCAGCCAAGCCAATGATGGGTGGGGTTCAAAAACACTGCTGGAAACATTGGTATCTGGCCAAATGCTAAGAAGCTAGTTGGGGGTCTGAGAAGCACATGCACAGAAGGGCTTTGAGCTCTGCCTCTTGGCAAGATGCCCACCCATCAAGTTCTTCCAGGGGGAGTGCTGGCAATGGGCACTCCTAATCCCAGAAGCGCTTGACAGGTAGGCTGGCTGCCGAGAACCCCCTTTAACTCCCCCCCCACCCCCATTCCTCTTCAGGTGCCAGACTCAGTACTTTGGCCACAGCAGCTCTGAGCATGATGCTGAGACAAAGAAGGGGAGTCTGGCACTTACTGTGAGGAGCCTGTAGTTTTGTGGTGGGGCATTTGTTTGTGCTTCCTGGCTTGGCAAGTGTGATCCTGAGGGGTGCTCTGTTCCCTGGTGGGCAGACGGTGACAGGAATTGGCTGGGGTCAAGAGGGCACAGTTCTGGGCCTCTCCAACTAGTGCTCTACTAGTCCAGCATGATCTTAAGGGCATGATCTCTGAGCATATTTATATAGTGAACAAGGAAGAGATGGTGTAAATCTGTGATGTTAGCAAAAGGAAAAGCTCAAGCTAATTTAAGGATAGTGACCCAGGAGAAATCAGAAGTAAGCTTTCCCCCCCACAGAGCTCTGGGAAATTGAGAAGGCATCAGGGATTCCATTTGTAGAAGGACATTTGAGCCTTCTGAATGCAACACTGGGGAGCACTTTTGGAGCCAACTGTTAAGTTCTACAACCCCTAGAACTAAAGTCCCTAAAGAAAGAGAAGAATCAAAATTGCTGAATCCTTGGGGACTGAGTTCTGGGAAGAGGTCCCCTTCTTCTAGGTAGGAGTGAAATGTTGCAGACTTTCTTCTGGGTCCAAGGACTCATTGGTGAGGTCTTCCAATACCCTTTACTTCAGTAATGGGCAATATATGTTATGGACTGAATGTTTATGTCCTCTACTCCTCCCATTCATACATTGAAACCTTAATCCCAGGGGATGGTATTAGGAGGTAGGGCCTTTGGGAGGTAATTAGGTCATGAGGGTGGAACCCCAATGAATGGTATTACTGCCCTTGTAAGAAGCGATCAGAGATCTAGCTAGCTCCTCTTCCACATGTGAGGATACAATGAGAAGTGAGCGGTCTGCAATCCAAAAGAAGGCCCTCCCCAGAACCCAACCATGCTGGCCCATGAACTTGAACTTCCGGACTCCAGAATTTGGAGAAAGAAAAGTTTGTTATTTAAGTCACCCAGTCTATGGTGTCCTTTGTTATTTTCAGCCCAAAGTGACTAAGGCAATATGCTAAGCTTTAGCAGAAAGGCCTTTAGGGTCTAATGGGCTAAAGTCACAGAAGGGAAGCTTACCATCTGTGGCCCTGGCAGGAGCAGGACTTGTGAAAGCAGGATCCTGAGCCGCTACAGAGCTGTGGAGGGCAAGGAACCTTGGGCTCTCTTAACACTTCGAGGCAGGGTATGCTCAGGCATCTCTTCCCCAAGCCAAATGCCGTTTGCTGGGTCCCCAAGAGGCCAGTTAGTCTAAGAGGAGAAGTCTAGACTTTGGTTTTCCTTGGGTTCTTGAGAAAGTTTTCTCCCATCTGGAGCACTGGGGATAAAAATTGTACAAGTACCCAGAAGATCATAAGAGAAAACTGATGTGGAACTACAAAGCTATACTCCAAAGAAACCCAAATTATTATTATTGCACTAGGCAATTAGAATTTTTCTAATTGCTCCCTTTTATTTGTTTGTGTACAAGCCCTTGTGCCATCACACATACATCTACTAGGAACACATTAGGCTTTTATAATGTTCAGTGATGCAAAAATTATCCCAACAACTCCTACCTGGTTGTTGTTAGGACAACGTGCACATGGTGGACACATGACTTCTACAGGCTTCATCGCAGTGTGCTGCGATTTACCTGATTCATGGTCGTTGAGCTCGGACTGGGTATTTTGAGGGCAGGAATCATCTTTTCCATGTCTGTCTGTTCAGCTCCTAGCACAAAGCCTGGTATAGAGCACGTGCTCAGTGCATTTTTGTTGACTAGATAAAACTGATTTAGTTGCTTTAACATATCTATGGGTGGATCATTTACTCTTGTATTTGGCAAGTTTGTTAAGAACTTAGAAAGAGCTAGACACTATGCCAGGCAGTAGGTATATAATGATGAAAAGGAGCTCACAGCCCAGTGGAGAAGACATATGTACACTGAGTTCATTCAGAAACATATGATTGCAAAGCAGGACAGGTTTCTCAGAGAACGTGT
The DNA here is from genome assembly GCA_011751065.1 of Lasiurus cinereus. Classification (NCBI taxonomy): domain Eukaryota; kingdom Metazoa; phylum Chordata; class Mammalia; order Chiroptera; family Vespertilionidae; genus Lasiurus; species Lasiurus cinereus. The sequence continues at coordinate 47,398,631 of JAAGEH010000226.1, forward strand.
AGCAAAGTAAGATAGGAGGTTTCCTCCAGGCAGTGACACTTAACCAGGCATCCTAAGGAAGGGTAAGGATTGACATTTTATGTCTTTAAGGAAGACATAAAAAGGAAAAATTACATGCCATTCCTACGTGCCACACATTATTCTGTTTGCTTTATATAATCCTCATTTCATTCTCATACGACCTTGGGATGAAACTACTATTATTATGCCTAATTACACAGGTGAGAAAATCACGGTGCAAGAGGTTAAAAACTTGCCTAAGGTCACAAAGACAGTGAGTAATGGAGTTTAAAGCTGGTAGGCTGGCCCTGGGATCATGCTTCCCACATGTGGAGAGAACAGCTTGTGCCAAGGTCCTGTGCCTTAGCGAGCAACAAGGAACAGGTCCACTCACCTCCAGACTAGACAGGCTCCCAGTTGCTATCATATCAAGTCTTTACCAATATTGACAACTCTCTTCTCCTGAGAATAATTCTGGTGTAGGCAATGTCTTCCACCTTGTTCTATCTGAAAGGCACCATTCATGGTGCTAACCAACACATGTTTTCAGAGCAAAGCACTGAGGATGAATGGCCAAAAACGAAGGAATAAAGACAAGTGCCCACTGTGTGGAGTGGCCAAGAAGTATCTCAAAAGGAGGCTTGTTTGCATCCATCTCCATATGTCTAATCACTTCTGGAAAAAAGAGAGGAAAGAACAGGAAAGGAAAGGGCTGACCCAGCAGGTTTCTCTGTTGCATCTGGTGACTGTGAGCCACAGAGTAAGGAAATACTTAGGTGAACAAAGCAGGACCTTCAGTCAGGATGGCAGCACCAAGGGCTTTTTCATGGGCACTTAAAATGGGCTGTCAACAGAAATGCAAATTGAGCCTGTCTTTGTCTGAAGCCATATGTCCTCTGGGCAGAACAGCATTTTTCCTGCTGGGAATGCTGTTCAGGATTTACGTGGTTACAGCTGAGCAAGTACTGGATGGTAATTGAGGGGGGCAGTAAAGGAAAAAGAGAACACCCAAAGAGTTACAACGGAACCTTCACAATCTTTAGAAACAGAGAAAGAATTTGCAATTGAGAAGCAGCCTATATTACCCCTGGTGAGAGAGAGGAAAGCTACTTTGCAGTAGTCTGGACTCTCTACATCCTTTCCCAAAGTCTCATCTGCTACTTGACCTCACTTACTGCCTTGCAATTTCTTAAAGTTTTCTCTCTTCTTAAAATAGTGTGTCTTCACAGTAAATTTCCAGGGTGTGATCCTGTCTATCTCCTTTATGATAAAATTCAGAACTTTTCTTATTTCTTTAATTCCTCATTTCAATGTCCACATGCTACAACAGGAAGGTCACTTAGGAAGCCTCTGCTTCTTATGGGACTGCGACCCTCACCACAGTTATGTAAGTTTAGTTCTTAGCATTCAAATTCTGGAGAAGCCATGTTTAGCAAGAACTTATCAGACCAAAATAGCATCTGCCCAACCTGGGATGACGACAGGTGAGGCTGACATTAAGGCCTCCGGGCCCAGGCAGCATGGCCCAGCACTGAAGAACACAGCCTCTGGAATCTACTTGCCTGATTTCAATTCCTGGTTCTGCAGTTTTGTAGCTCTGCAGGCAGTTCATAGTCTCACTAAACTACAGTGTCTAATAAGTAATAAAGGGAGGACAATAGGAGCTATTGCATAAGATTCAATGAAATAATACCTATAAAGCACTTAGCATGCACCTGGCAAGAGTAAAAGTTGGGTTAAATGTTCGATATTATGATTATTAAGATAGGAGATTAAGAGCAGTAACTGAAACCAAGATTAAGTAGATAGGTTAGTTAGTAGATAGATAATAGTCAGTACTAATATAAAAATAAAGTAGATAGGTTGGTTAGGAGTTAGGTTAAAGTGGAGAATATAGGAAGAGAACATAGGTAGGGGCAGAATCATGTGGCACAAATGCTTAGCCCAAGTTGATCACTTAGAGCAGGGAAAACCCATAATCTGAACACAAGACCCCAGATTATTAACAAAAACTATATGCCAGGAACAATGATAAGTGATTTCAGTAATTCATTTAAGTATAATCTCCATAATACTATTATATACTTGGAATGCCTAGCATAGTGCTTGGCACATAATAGATGCTCACTAAGTATTTATTGATTTTGAAACATTTGGCAGCATTCTTAAATTATCCCTTTTGAATACATATAATTTGCTTGGCAATTCAAACATAGAAGCAATATTATAGGCATTTGCCTTTTAACCATCTGAAGCACGGGAGAACATACAAAATATACTAAGACCTTTCTATATTGATGAGAAGGCTTTTTGACATTGGCCTACATTAAAAAAAAAAAAGCTACACAGGCCAGTAATGTGTCAAAGAGGATATTATTTAGAGAGATTGCTTCAAGTTTTACAGTAACACAGGGCTAGACTGAAAAATGTTCTTTTTGGCAAATAAATAACAGAATAATTAAAGGAGTCAACATTCAAAACAGGGAAGTGAAAATTTGAAATGGGCACTGAGACAAATAAAACATGAGTGCAATTGCATCTGGGTAGGAAAATGCCAGTTAACAGAGCTATCCCTAAAAGAAAAAAAATGGGCGTCTCTAACGTGATTTCTCTCAGTACATTTGTCTTTAAACAAGGATATCAATTTTTCTAATGTCAAAGAATTTTATAAGAAGCAAAATAAGGTCTAACAATCTTCCCAGAATAATTGAAATTTGGACTTTTCCCCCACCTAAGGCTTATTTTTAACTATTTAATAATGTTTTATCAGCAATCCCAGGTGTCCAGTGATTGTTGGGATTGATCTCCTATCCCATTTAAATGACAGTTGTCATTGAAAAGCAAGTGTTTCCCTGGGATTATCTAGCAATAGAAATGATATTAGGATGAACATCAAATTCTATTTTCTTTCAGAGATTGAGGGGATAGTTCAAGCAGAAAAGGGATTATTTTCTATTTATAAGTTAATGTCCCAAAACCATTATATAAATCAATCAAGAACTGTATGTTTGAGCCTATGAAACTGTTCATCAATTCATGGTGTCATCTTTCACTGAATGGGGACAATTAGCAGCCTTCATTTTTTTGGCAGTGCATAGAAAGCCACAGTAACTAAAATGGGTGACTCTAATTTATCCTTAAATATAATCTCTCTCTCTCTCTCTCTCTCTCTCTCTCTCTCTCTCTCTCTCTCTCACACACACACACACACACACACACACACACACAACACACACACACACACAAACTCTCACATGGTTTCAATCAGGAAAACTGAAACCACAGTATTTATGCAAGAGGGTGACAGGTTACAAATATGAAGGAATACTTGAGAAGTCACATGGGTGACATGGAAACATCCAGAGATTAGCAATGTGAGGAAGTTGCTGCCATTCTAAACTGGAGGAATTAAAGGAGGCTTACCACAGACCAGAGGGAGACATCACCAAGTGGAAGCTAGAAATGTACTGAATCTGTTCAGAGGTCATCTAAGCAATGGCATGGACACAGCCACCAGGGGAGATGGTTCCAGATGAAAAGGGAGAGGGGAAAGCACTCCATCTTCTTCCTTCCTTCTGCCCACAATCTCATTGGTCAAACCTAGCAAGAAACCAGCTGACAGGGGATGCTGGAAAAGGCAGCTTTCCATTATTAGTCACCAGTCAGGACAAAGCAGAGCAGGAAAGGGGCTTGGAACATACCTGGCATCAACAAGCCAAGAATTGACATAAGCATATATGCGCACGTGTGCGCATACACACACACACACACACACACACACACACACACACACACACACAACTTGGTTCCCATATCAGAATTTCCCCTTTTTAAATTTGAAGCTAATTGAATCAATGTAAAATAAATAAGGCCAGCCATTTACAAAATAATTTAACTTTTCAGGTCTACTTGACTCTAAGAATCCAGGGTTTTGTCTTTCACTATGATCAGGAATCGGCTTAGAAAAAGAAAGGGGAGAAGACAAACCTAATGCTTACCATGTGTTAGGATCAGTATTTGATGCTTTTCAAACATCATCTCACTTTACACCAACCCCATTAGTTTATTATGGAGTTGAAGGTTATAATGCTACATCAACCTGATTGCACAGTGAAGAAACTCAAGGAAGTGACTATAGTAATTGAAAAGAGAAAAAGAACAACTTAAACAAAAAATAATAAAAGGATATTAACTTTTAAGTTAACAGAGAAAAATGGAAAACTTTTTTGAATAATAAAATAAGAGAAGAAAAGGTAAAACAAATATGTAAAAGAATAAATATTAGAAAGCACATAGTGAAATTATAGATTTAACCTCAAAAATATCCCTAATCACATTAGCTGTAAATGGACTAATGTACCTACTAAAAGATAAAGATGATCAAAGTAGCTAAAAACACAAAACTCAACAATATGCTGTTTACTAATAACACAGAAAACAACATAGAAATAGTTTAAATGTAAAAGGATAGAAAGGGTATACCATGCAAATACTAATAAAAATAAAAATAATATTAATAATATCAAACAAAAGGCATTATTAAAAATAAAGAGAATACTTCATAATGATAACATTTTAATCAGTATTGGAGATCAATTAAATTTTTTGTATACTTACCATAAACCTTTAGAATTATATAAATGAAAATTGACAGAAGGAAAAGAAGAAACGGACAATAATTGAAACCCTAGGGCATTTCTCCATCTGAATAATCAATAGGACAGACAACAAATCAGTTGGATAGGAAGATGTGAAAAACATGATTCCCAAATGGAACAATATGATTAACAAACTTGACATACTGGACATAGAAAGAACAGTATTGCCAACAACTGCAATGCATCCATCTCAGTGTAGCACACATTAAAGCTCTACTAAAAGTTACTCTGCACTAAACCATAAGTAAGACAAAGGCACTCTGATCGCTGTTACTGTGGTTTTCTTTCTCTTTTTTTCCCTCTTCTTTTTAAAAACTTTACACAACCTCCCACCAATTTTCGTCTGGGTCTTTGTATTGCATTTTGGAGAATTTCTGAAATGCCTGGTAATATTTGGCATTCTGTTAAAATATGTAAGAGGGAAACACTGGAGAGCTGGTTTTAAGCTCTGAGTATGGGAGGCAGGGGATTCATCACTCACTAGGCGACCCCTCATGCTCTTTTTTTTCTGGGATGATTTGGTTTCACTGAGAAGAATCCTTTAATCCCCTGTTTTTTCATATGAAAACTCAGGATGACAACTGTTCCTAACTCAAAGGGCTATTGTAAGGATTAATGAGATAATCCATATCAAGTGCTTAAAATAGTTCCTGACACATTGCAGCATTCAATATATACTAGTATTAGCTACTATTATGTGAAATTTTCAACTACTTTCATGGTTTCAATATTATTGATTTCACAATGTTGATAGTACCTGAGTGTATATACCAATCACTTCTTTAACGTCTCCACATGGATGGATGTATCTTAGCCAACTCAAAAGGAACATGTCTGCTCTTCCCTATCTCAGTAAAAAATTACAGAATTAATTACCACTATCTTATCAGACTACCATAACAAAATATCATAGACTGGTTGGTTTAAACAACAGAGATTTATCTCCCACACTTCTGGAGGCTGACAGTCTAAAACCAGGGTGTCAGCATCGTTGGGTTCTGGTGAGAATCCTTTTCCTGGCTTGCAGATGGTCACTTTTTCATCACACTGTGTCCTCATACAGCAAAGAGAGAGTAAAGTCCAGAGTCTTCCTCTTCTTATAAGGACACTAATCGCATCATAAGGGTTTCACCCTTATGCAATCATCTAAACTTAATTACTTCTCAAAGGCTCTACCTACAAATACCATTACATTGGGGAATAGGGTTTCAAAATATATTTTTTTTGGAGGGTGGGGAAATAAGAACATTAAGGCCCTTATAACCAACAACTTTTTCAATTGCTCAAATCAGAATCCGAACTCGTCCTTGAATCTCCTCCTGTGTTTATTGCTTATCTCCTAACTACATGGAAGCTATTCGGTTATTTGCAGTATGGAAAGTGTGTCTGCACTGGCTGAATCTGAACCAGTGTGTAAAATAGAAAGAGGCACTGACATAAATAATTGCACTTCAAAACACTGCAGTTGTCACTAAAGGCTGGATATCTTTCTAACTTCATTTTTCCCCATATTTTCTGTTTTGTTTTGTTTTTCTTTGCTTTACTCACTTCTAAATACTTTCAGATACAACCTCACTCTCTCCTCCATTTGGATTTTGCTTCTTTTCTGTTATTAACGCTCCCTTGTAACATTTGCTGCTGAGAACTCTACTTTGTTCCCACTTGTCCTGCCATGACTGCCACTTCCTGGACTCCCGGACATCATAAAATATCCTTGGATTCTTCATGGCAGACTGTTGAATTTGGAAATGTAGACCCTCTTTCAGATATTTTTGGCTTTCTCTTTCAGGCGGCACTGTTAGGCCTTTGGGGTTTCATACTGTTTATTCTTGCAGACTTCCTGGAGCATCAAAAATGGCTTAAAATGATTACTATGCTGTGCATGGGCATATATGACATTCAATCTCCCTACACTGAACTGAATTTCAATGAGATTTGTGTAAATGAATCAGAAACACATGGATTTCATCCTCTCTAACTACCTCTACTTTTTTAAAAGTAGGAACTCAGCATTTGAGTTTCACTGAATAGGAAATGTTTGAAACTAAACAAAATATTTCAAATTAGAGCGAGCGAGGCTTTCCTATGCCTGCTAGCCATCTTGTTTCTTATATCATTTTAGTTAGTGATGATGCATTTGCTAATATCTGCTCAACTTCACGGTCTTCCTCCTGCCTTTAGATTTTTCCTTCTTATTGTAAGTCCCTAGTAACCTCCCTACCTCCCCACTTCCTTGTGTCATACAAATAGCTACTTGTTGGCTACTGCTCTTCCCTACCTATGATCATACCCTAGAGAGGCAACAGAGGTATTTATAACCAAGGAATCCCAACACCTTGTGAAAGTGACACAATAGAGGAACACAATAAAACTTTGAGGAGAGAACGACTTTCCGGGACATTCTGTATTCTCCTACCTTGAGTTAGCTGTACTTTTCACTCTCTTCGCAAAGGCACTCTCCACTTTACTACATTTTCTTATCCTGGTCTCCATTTCTACTCTCTTTTCTCTCACCTGAGTTCTCTACAGCCAGCCTTGTGGGCTCTTCCTGGTTCCCCATAGAGAAAGTGCTTTATCTCCATCTGCTACTGTATATGCATGAGAGTTGCTGCTTTCCTCTCCCAGACTCTGGCCCATTGTCCTGGGTGGAATCCTCACAGTTGGAGCCTTTTGCTATTCTAAGGCTGACTCAGTTCCATGAGGGCTCTAGAGAACAGAGCCAGGTCCTGGTAGGGCATAGCTGAGTGAGTACATTGAGATCTCCGATTGCACAGCACAGAATTTGTGCTCATGAGAAGACAGGACTGATGAAATTTTATCACCGTGAGGAAACTGAATGAAGTGCTGAATTACACAGATTCCCACAATAGATACAGTCCACAGGCTAGTCAGCAACTTTGATTAATATTGCCTCCCTTCCTCACCATAATTGCACTGACTTAGTCCTCTACGTAATTTTCCTTGTACTACCTCAATGAATTAATGTCATTTTTGCTCACCCTCAGCACATTTGAAGCATTCTGCTAAAAAGCAATATTTTCAATTATGAATATATCAGGCTAGATATGAGATATTTGAGGGCTAGGACTGTTGCAGATCTGAATATACTGGTAAGTTCAGGTGCTCATTAAATTCCTTTCCATTCACTTACACATTTTCCACCTGCATCAAGCCCTTTATCATCCCATAATAAAACCTTTAAACATCTATAGATCAAGTGTTCTATGGGAGAGTAAAAGAGGAAATGCTGCTTCTTCTGCTAAATTTCCATGTGATTCACAAATTAAAAATTAGGTAAAACTAAAAGAAAAAATATATGGGAAGAGAGGGTTAAGTACATTTTATTGTATTTTTAACATTTTAGCAATAAATAATTTATATAGTGCTCAACTATTTGGAGGCACTATTCTAAGCATCTTATAAATATTAATATGTGTAATTTTCATAACAACCCTTCAATGGGGGTACTGCTATCATTTAAAAATAAGAAAACTGAGATAGGGCAAGATTAAAAGATTTGCACATGGTCACATATTTTTAAGAGGTAGAAGCCAGGATTTGAACCTAGACATAACAACTATAGAATTTATGTTTTTACAGCTTCACTATATTGCTATGCTATCTTGGAGATAGCAGATATGTGGAGTATTTAAATGTTTGGAAATTGAGATTTAGTGTCCAAATTCTAAAAAGAACCAGACACAATCTAGAAGGTATCTACCTCAAAAGTCACATGTAAAATGGGAATAGTATCCATCAAAAAGGAAATTATGAGATTTAAATTAGCTAACATATTTGGCAAGAAGCCTGGTATTTGGTATAGTGTCTATTTTCCCCCCCAAGAAACAAAAGGCAAACTGAGTACTGTATACATGCATTAATGGATAGATGAATAGCTGACTGGATAATTATATAAGCAAATAAATAAGCATTTTTTTTCAGATTCAAGTGGAGGAAAATACTCAACTATCAATGAGATGAGTGTCAAGGTCACATTTTTTGACAAGGATGGGGATGAGAAATATCTGCAAAATACTATCTGCCACACAATGCCCTAGTCCCAATTTTATGAGCAGGTGAACAGATGCTGGGATTAGTCACTTAAAGGTCTCCTAGTGTCTGTTTATCCTTTTCTTATCAACTTAATTATGTAACAAGTAATGTGTAATTTTTTGCCTCATTGGTATACAAAAGTTTTCTAATTTGGGAGCATCCTGTTGAATACATCTAAGTGGAAATCAGCTATTTACACTCCACTGTTAAATCTGCTGTCAATCAAAGCAAGGGTACATGACATGATCTCAGACAATTCAACCTTTCTTGGTTTTTGAAAGCTTCAATGAGTGGCATTAAAACCTAGGAATAGATGTGGCCATATGGCTTTGTTCCTGCATGGAATGCCAGTAGGTATCATGTATCCTTGAGTAACCCTAATGAAAAAAAAAAGTATATTTCTCTCTTTTTTCTCCTTTTTCAAATAAATGGAAAAAACAAATCTTTCTCTATAACAGCATTACATTCTCTGTAAGTCATCTTAAATTATTTGGAGACATTTCCCTTAGTTCTTTTTGGTAGCATTGGGAGAGATTATCTCTCTCTAGAGCACTGATTTTCATTTCTAACCTACAATAGATATTAAAGACACAATTTTAAAATCACAAGTAACTATTTGTTCACCCAACTGAACAAAACACAAAAGTGTATGTATACATATGTATATGCATTGTACATATTTTTATAAGAAGATTCAGATTCTCAGTGAATATCTAAATTGCTCATGCCATTTTTAATGCCATCATTTTAAAAAGACTAAATTTGAGGGAGAAACCAAGATGGCGGCATAGATAAATACCTAAACTGCTGCCTTGCACAACTATATCAAAACTACAACTAAAAGACAGAACGGACACTATCCAGAACCACAGGAAAGCTAGCTGAGTGGAAATTCTATAACTAGAAGCAAAGAGGAAAACACATTGAGACTCAGAGGAGCTGCAAAAGTCTGAGGCACAGAGAAACGTGCATGGAGAGGATGGGCGGCTGTGTGCATAGGTGGCTGAATGTGTAGCTGGCTTTCTAAAGTGGGAGGACGGAAGTTCTCAACTGCACTGAACTCCTGTCCCAGGTGAGACTCTGGGAAACCACTCATTCAGGGAGAATCTGGACAGTCAGGAAAAGAGAAAGCACACTAAGAGTCAGGAGTCTGGAGTGTGTGCAGAGAGGACTGACTGCTGAATGGATGGGCAGCTAAGTGCATGGCTGGCTTTCTAAAGTGGGAGGGAGATGGAAGCTCCCTACTGTGCTGAACTCCAGTTCTGGGTGAGTTTCTGGAAACCCAAACTCATTTGGGGAGAAATTGGACTGTCTGGCAATGGGTGGCTTTCTCTCAGAGATGCTTGCAGTGATCACTGAGCGACACTGAGCCTAAGGGGCCTCATATGGCAGAACTGATGGGAAACCCAGGCTGTCTTCTCCACCCAAGCTGAGTACAGAGGCTTTTGCAATTTTGCAAGTCTTGCTTCAGAAGGGTGTCTCCAGCACAGAAGTTCTACCAATGTAGACATAGCTGATCCTCACAGGCAATCAGTCTGAATGTCAATTCCTCCCAGTGATACCAATAACAATCAAGATTTAACTACAACAAGGCTGAGCACACAGTCTACAAAGGGATGCACCAAGAGTGTCCACCTCAGGTAACTGGGAGAAGCTGAGCCATTGTGCCCTATAGGACACCTAGCACAAAAGCTACTCTATCAACTCAGGGAAGCAACAGAAATGTGGAGACAAAGAAACAGATCACAAATTAAAGAAATGGAGGAAAGCAAATTACTGGAGTCAAAACCACGGTTATAAGGTTTTTCAAAAATTTCCTAGAAAAGGCTGATAAATATAGCGAGACCTGTGAGGATATGAAAAAGGACCAATTAGAAATTAAATATACACTGACTGAAATAAAAAATGTTATACAGAGACCTAATAGCAGACTAGAGACCACAAGAATCAAGTCAAAGATTTGAAATACAAAGAAGAAAAAAAACTCAACTGGAAAAGCAAAAAGCAAAAAGATCCAAAAATTTGAAGATAGTGTAAGGAGCCTCTGGGACAACCCCAAGTGTACTAACACTCAAATTATGAGGGTTCCAGAACAAGAGAGAGAGCGAAATACTGAAAACCTATTTGAAGAAATAATGACTGAAAACTTCCCTCACCTGGTGAAAGAAATAGACCAGGAAGTGCAGAGAACCCCAAACAAAAGGAATCCAAAGAGGACCATACCAAGATACATCATAATTAAAATGCGAAGAGCAAAAGACAAAGAGAGAATCTTGAAAGCAGCAAGAGAAACACAGTTAGTTACCTACAAGGGAACACCCTTATGATTGTCAGCTGATTTCTCAACAGAAACTATGCAAGCCAGATGGAAGTGGCAAGAAATATTAAAAGTGATGAATAGCAAGAATCTACAACCAAGATTACTCTACCCAGAAAAGCTATCATTCAGAATTGAAGATCAGATAAAGAGCTTCACAGATAAAAAATAAAGCTAAAGGAGTTCATCAGCACCAAACAAGTATTATATGAAATGCTAAAAGCTATTCTTTAAGAAGAGGAAGAAGAAGAAAAAGATAAAGATAATAATTATGAACAACAAATACATGTCTATCAACAAATGAATCTAAAAATCAAGTGAATAAAAAAATCTGATGAACAGAATAAAACTAGTGAATATAGTAGAATCAGGGACATAGAAAGGGAGTGGACTGACAATTCTCTGGGGGAAAGGGTTGTGCGGGATGTGAGAAGAGAATGGACAAAAGCATACACATATGGATGAGGACAGTGGCAAGAAGGTAAGTGCTGAGGGTGAGGTGGAGGGAAGCTATGGGGGAAAAAGAGGAACAATTGCAATAATCTGAACAATAAAGATTGATTAAATTTAAAAATAAATAAAAAAGACTAAATTTGAGAATGTGACAGTTTTTATCATTTATAAATTACTAGAGGCTCAGTGCATGAAATTCATGCACTCAGGAATTAGGGGAGGGGGGAGGAGCATCCCTCAGACCAGCCTGCACCCTCTTGAAGTTCAGGAGCCCTCGAGGGATGTCTGACTGATGGGGAGTAGGCCTAAACCAGCAGTCAGACATCCTTAGTGCTGCTGTGGAGGCAGGAAAAGCTTCCAGCACTGCCGCTGTGCTCATCAGCCATGAACCTGGCTCGGGGCTTTTGACAGAGCGGTGCTTTCCCTGAAGAAGCACACTAATCACCAGTGGGTAGCTCCTGCACTGAGCATCTGCCCCCTGGTGGTCAGTGCATGTCATAGGTGTGGGGGGTGTGGGAAGAGACTGGACAAAAAGCATACAGGTATGGATGAGGACAGTGGTGGGGAGGTAAGGGCAGTGGTTCCACCATTTGGTCAATTTACATACTGGCCTTTCATTATATAAGATTAAAATTATCTAAAAATATTAGTGACCATATCCCTGGCCTTTTGGTGTACCTGACAAAGTATTTTGTTTTACTGGCATGAACACAGCACATATGACTTATCAGTAAAAGAGTTTATGCTCAGTGCCTCTCTTTTCTAGTAGGGGTAAACTTGCCAGATCCACACAGTCTTGGTAACCAGATACCAGTGATTTGTGAGATGGCTGATAAGAGCTGGTGCTTTGGAAAAATAGTAGAGGGAAATCACATTTGCTCACAAGGAGATAAATGGAAATAAATGTTTGCATTTGTCCCATTGGCCCCATAATCTGGATATATGAAACCAATCATATGCTTGGATAGAGCACTTGTTCCCAGAAAATACATTCTTGATTATGACAATTCAATTATGTACAACTTCATTATTACTACTTAAGATGAGTTTGTTTGTTTTTCATTTGAAAGAAATGTTAATCCATTATTAGTTTAGTTCATAACACTTCTCAAAGCATGGTCTTATAACTCTCAAAATTGTCTGAAGTAAATATTACTATCCTTTTTTTACATATGAGAAAATGGACACTCCACGAGATTATTTGACTTTTCTCAGGGTTACATTGGTTGCAAGGATCAGACCCAGAACATGAAACCATGTCATTTGACTGTAGGTTATCAAAAATATTCTTGTGTTATTTTCTATCAGACTTTTCAGTTATCCTCTAAAAGTCCTCATCTTGGTGAACAAAAACGTTAGACTAAAATATAACATGGAAGCTATCAACATTGACCATTAAATTTACTGGTCAGAAACTTCTTGGCTCACAGCTCGAGATTTCCAAATGATGGAAAGAGGGCAGTTAACATGTTGTGATATTCTGTTTTTCAGCCATAACTTTTCTTCTAGGTTTATAGTTATGGTTTGGCTTTAGAGTACAAAGCAGTAAAACTTAATTGAATAGGAGTCAGATCAAGGTCTTTTCAAGTTGGACATAATGTGAGTAACAAAAATACAGATGAATCAACATTAAAAAAAATCAGTTACAAAGACCCCAAAAGAAAACATAACTTTTAATTTATAAAATCTCCTAACCATGAAGCATATTCTGTGTGATAGACACAGGAATAGGCACAGCTATTATTTCTGGAAAGAAAACTATACCATAAAATTTCTATCTAGAGGCTCAGCATGTACTTCTGATACAAACCCATGCCCTTAAAAAAATTAAAAACCCAGAAATATTTTCAGGTGACTCAGATCATCTCTATCTTAGGGCAAAGTAAAAACAATTCCCCCAATGTAAAACCAAGTCACATTAAGTACATTAAGTAAAAATTTCCAGCCTAAGTTCCTTTGTCCTATAAATTAAAGTCCTATTTTATTCTGGTGGAATAATATCCATCATTCTGACAAATTTGAGATTCTTCAAAATGTGACTTTGATGTGATATTTTGCCCCATGCTATTGTAGTTGCACACTCTCCTCCCTATCATTGGTGTCCTACTCTGGAGGTTGGGAGTGTGCTAACTGCCAGTAAGTAGTTAAACCAATATCATGTAGTTACAGTGGTATGCTGAATAATGGCCTTCCAAATATATCCACTTCTTAATTCCCAGAATTTGTAAATATGTTCCCCTAAAAGGAAAAGAGGTTGCAGATGTGATTAAGAATTCTGAGATGGGGAGATTATCCTGGATTACTGAAGTGGACCCAATGTACTGTAAAGCAACTAGATCTAACAGACATATATAGAACACTCCATCCAACAATAACAAAATACACATTTTTTTCTCACATGCACATGGAATATTCTCCAGTATAGCCCAGTAAGCCACAAAACAGGTCTTCACAAATTTTAAAAGATAGAAGTCATATAAAATATCTTTTAAAACCACAATAGAATGAAACTAGAAACCAATAATGTAAGGAAAGCTGAAAATTTCACAAATATGTGAAAATTAAATAACAAATAATTCAATAAGCAATGAATCAAAAAAGAAATTAAAAAGGAATTTAGAAATACTTTCAGAAGAATGAAAATTAAAACACAAATTATGGGATGCATCAAAAGCAGTGCTTTGAGGGAAATTTATAGTTATAAATGCTTACAATAAAAAGGAAGATTTCTCTCAAATCAATAAGCTAACTACGCTTCAAAGAACTAGAAACAAAATAAACTCAAAGTTAGTAGAATGAAGGAACTCATAAAGCTCAATAGGGAAATTTTTTTTAATGAAATAAAGAATAAAATACAAAAGTTGGTTCTTTAAAAAGATAAACAAGTTTTTAGCTAAACTGACTAGATTAAAAAGGAGAAGATGTAAATAACTAAAATCAGAAATAAAAGTAGGAGCATTATTATCAATTTACAGAAATAAAAGTGATTATAAGAGAATACTATCAATAATTGTAAGCCAACATATTTCACAATGGACAAATGGACAAATTTTAAAATCACAAATTACCAATGAAACAATTAAAAATCTAAACAGAATTATAACAACTAGAGAGATTAAATCAGTAATCAAAAGCCACTCAACAAAAAAGAGTCCAAGAGTCCAGGACCAGATGGCTTTGCTGGTGAATTCTTTAAACATTAAAGAAGAAACCTCAATCCTTCTCAAAATCTTCCCCTCACCCCCCCCCCAAAAAAAAAGAAGCAGTGGGAACACTTTTTAACTCATTTTAAAAGGCAACATTATCTGTTACCAAAGCCAGAAAAGAAAAGAAAACTATAGACCAATATTTCTTATAATCACAGATACAAAAATGTTTAAAATATTAGCAAACCAAATTCAGCAACATATAAAAAGAATTATAGTCAATGTCCAAGTGAAATTTATCCTAAGAATGCAAAGTTGGCTTAATATATGAAATAATTACTCATATATCATTGTAGATAATAAAGGACAAAACCCAATAGTGCTCTAAGAGATGCTGAAAACCCATTTCAAAAAATTCAACATCCATTAATTTAGTTGTAAATTTAACAAAAGTTCAATATTTGGCCGAAACCGGTTTGGCTCAGTGGATAGAGCGTCAGCCTGCGGACTGAAAGGTCCCAGGTTCGATTCCGGTCAAGGGCATGTACATTCGTTGCAGGCACATCCCAGTAGGGAGCGTGCAGCAGGCGGCTGATCGATGTCTCTCTCTCATGGATGTTTCTAACTTTCTATCCCTCTCCCTTCCTCACTGTAAAAAATCAATAAAATGTATTTTAATAAAAAAAAGTTCAATATTTGTACAATAAAAGCAAAAACATTGCTGAAAGTAATAAGAACATATTAATAAGTGAAGAGAAATTCTATGTGCCTTGATTAGAAGATTTAAGAATCATTTGCAGAAATTGACAAGATAATACTAAAATTTATATGAATACAAAAAGACCTAAAAGAATCAATTTTAAAGAAAACCTATCTAAGTTTAGTTACTATAGAGCTATAGTATCAATATATTGTGATATTTGTATAAAAATGGCCCTATGGATCAATGGAATAGAATTGAGTCCAGTAATAAACCCTGGCATTTATGGTCAATTGATTTTTAACAAAGGCATCAAGACAACTCAATGAGAAAAAGATACTCTTTTCAACAAACAGTTGTACTAGCACCAAATACTAAAATTAACTCAAAATAGATAATAGCTATCAATGTAAGAGCTAAAAATATAAAACAGCTCATAGAAAACACAAGAGAAAACCTTCATGATCTTTGGTTAGATGGGAGATCCTTTGTAGGTAACTCTCTGTCTTTCTTTTGCAGCTTTTAAGATTCTCTCTTTGTTGATAACATTTGCCATTGTAAATATGGAATGTCTTGGTGTGGGTCTTTTGGGATTCATCTTGCTTGAGACTCTTTGTACTTGAGTAACTTTTTTCTTCCCCATATCAGGGAAGTTTTCTGTCATTATTTCTTCAAATAAATTTTCTAATCCTTGCTGCTTTTCTTGTCCTTCTGGCAGCCCTATTATATGTATGCTATTTTGTTTTGCATTGTCCCAAAGCTCTCTTAGACTCTCCTCCTGCTTTTTAATTTTTTTCTCTAGTTGCTATTCAGATTGGGCTTATTTCTGTACCTGATCTTCTAACTTGCTGATTCGGTCCTCTGTTTCTTCTAGTCTACTGTTGAAGCCTTCCATGGTGCTTTTGATTGTAGCTATATCTTTTTTCATTTCTTCCTAATTTTTGCATAGGGTGTTGTTTTTCTTGTCCATTTGGTGTATGAACTGTATGACCATTACTCTGAGTTCTTTTTCTGTCATGTTGCATGCTTCCATTTCACTTATTTCATACTTGGTGATTCCTCCTTTTCTTTCCTCTGGGAATTGCTTCATTGTCTCCCCATTCTGACTATTATCAGAAGGTTCAGATGTCGAGTTGTAAGGGCCTGGACCCTGTGCAGTGGGAGTTTTGCACTCCCCCCCCAAGTGTCACTGAAGAGTTCTGATACCAAGACATGCAGTTGCTGTGGGTTGTGGGGAACCACGTTTGCCTTGGGTCAGAGTCACTGGCACTTAGTGTGGCCTCGTGTGTTCACCTTGAATCAGGGAAGCTGCCTGTGCCACATTGAAACAGAGAACCCACTGGTGTGTGCCAAAAATCAAAGTCCCTTATTGTGTGTCAGGAGTCACAGGCTCCCTGTGTCCATGCCGAGAATTGAGTATCAGAGTCTCTGTTTCTTGGTGCTACCTCACACTGAGAATCAGGTCTCTGTGTGCACATGCACCAAGATTTGGAGTCACTGATTCTTAATGTGAATGTACTGAGAATCAGGGATCTAAGGTGCATGCAATGAGGAATGGAGTCTAGTCACTGATGGTCAATGCTGCCTCTTGTGTGGAGATTCAGGGTCCCCGATCTGCCCGGGAAACTGGGTTGCTCAGTCACACTATGTTGATAGAAAGTCCACTTCTTCCCTTTGGAAAACAGCCTTCTGTGTGCCCTTGCCCTGAATCAAAGTCAGGTGGCACTGCCTCTTAGTGTGGGTGTGGGGTCTGGTCATGTGGGTGTGCATTGTGGAAAGCAAATTCCCTGTGTCCATGTACTCAGGCTCAAATTCAGCTCTGCCTTCCTGTGTGGGCACAGAGTCTGGTTGTGTGGAACAAATTCCCAGAGACCGCACATCCAGGCTTAATTTCACCACAGCCTCTCTGCTAAGGTGCAGGGTCTGGTTATGGGAAACTAACTCCCCAAGTTTGCGCCCCCAGGCTCAAATTCAGTGCTGTCTCCCTTCGTGGGTGTAGGATCTAGTCATAGAAAACATCTCCCCAAGGTTGTGCAGGTATGCTCATA
Source organism: Lasiurus cinereus (assembly GCA_011751065.1). NCBI lineage: Eukaryota > Metazoa > Chordata > Mammalia > Chiroptera > Vespertilionidae > Lasiurus > Lasiurus cinereus. The sequence goes on from JAAGEH010000226.1 coordinate 47,416,006, forward strand.
TTCAGGACTGCCTTCCTGCATGAGCGTGGAGGTGAGTCGTAGGAAACAAATTCCCTGAGTTCGCAAGTTGGGGTCAAGTTCAGCACTGTCTCCCTGCCCTATGTGTGTGTGGGATCTGGTCACAGAAGACCAGCTCCCTAGAGATGAGCAGCTGGGCTGTAATTTGGCATAGTCTCCCTGCCTCGGCACAGAGATGAGTAGCGGGAGACAAATTCCCCCAGTTCACAAATCTGGAGTCAAATTCAGCACTGTCTCCCTGACCTGTGTGGGCATGGGATCTGGTTGCAGAAGACCAGTTCCCTAGAGATGAGCGGCTAGGCTGGAATTTCACTCAGTCTCCTTGTTTGGGCATGGAGTAACAAACTTTCTGTGTCTGACTCCAAAGCTCAAAGTCAGGCAGAGTCACCACTGTTTTGTGTGTGCAGAAAGCCTTGTTGTGCGGCTGGGGTGTGGTAGTTTCTATGTCGCTGCCACACAGGCAATGGGGAATGGGGATTGACTTTGTGACTCACAAGAATACAAATCTGCGGCCGGGTGCCTGGAGTCCTGGTGTCCCTGGGTCTGCAGCTATGGTGGCAGGTCTTTTGCCAGAGCGACTGTAGGGTCCTGGATTGCTTCTGAGACCAGAGTGGCTGGTGGCGAGGGTAGGATCCTAGTACCAAGCAGTTCTGTTCTTCCAGATGGCATGCTTTCTGTGCTGCCAGTGTCCTCCCTGGAGTGTTTGCAGCAGCTGTGGGGTTTTGCCGTCTCTTCTGTGACCCTTTAATATAGTTCCTCATGTTGTGGTGATCCCTAACCATAAAATTATTTTTGTTGCTACTTCATAACTGTAATTTTGCTACTGTTAATGAATCATAATGTAAATATCTGTGTTTTCTGATGGTCTTAGGCTCTATAGAGCAGTGGTTCTCAACCTGTGGGTCATAACCCACAGGTTGAGAACTGCTAGCAGGGTCGCCTAAGACCATCGGAAAACACAGTTCCTCATGTCCCCATAACATGAGGAACTATATTAAAGGGTTGCAGCATTAGAAAGGTTGAGAACCACTGTTCTAACTGGAACCAATGCAAATGTCTGTGAACCTCATGAATGGATAAGTAAAATGTGGTATAGCCATTGAAGGGGATATTATTCAACAATCAAAAGAAATTAATGATACATGCTAAAGTATGATGAATCTCAAAAACATGAAAGAAGCCAGATCCATAAGAATACATGTGATTCAATTTACACTGAGTGGCCAGATTCTTATGATCTCTGAACACAATAATCTGGCCACTCAGTGTATATCCTATATAATAAAAGGTTAATGTACAAATTGTCCCCTCGACCAGGAGTTCGGCCAGCAGGCAGGCTGGTCAACTGCCCATGTCCCCTCTCCCTGGCCAGGTTGGCTGGACCCCACCCAGGCACAAATTCATGCACCAGGCCTCTAAAATACACACACACACACACTAAGTGGCCAGATTATTATGCATTCAGAGATCATAAGAATCTGGCCACTCAGTGTATATGAAATGTAAAAAAAACACCTATTTATATAGAGAGAGTAAATCAATAATTGTTTGAGCCAGGGTGTATGAGTGGAGATTGACTATAAATAGGCTTGTGGAAAGTTTGGAGGGGTGATGGAAAATTTCTAAAATCAGATCATGCTGATGACTGCACAACTTTATATAATTTTTAAAAATCACTGAATTGTACACTTACTTATGGTATATCCCAGTAAACATTTTAGGTTGTTAGAGGAGAAAAAATTAGCCAAGAAAAAATAATTAGGTTTAAGCTGTTTTTAACACATGGCTTGTTGTTTACTTTTATTGTAGCTCTTAATTATACTCATTTCAAATCAGCTGCCTAATTCTCCGACTTACATTCCCCACTGGAAATGTAAACAGAAGCATAAGTGATTAACTTGGTAACTATTCAGCATTAGGTTTGGGTAACTATTCAGCATCAGGTGGAATGTATCTGCCTTGCCCAACTGACATCTCAAGCGCCTGGCACTGAAACCAGAAGCAGAAATCAGGAAGCGCCAGGGAACTAAAGAGAACAAAGGCACAATTCCAGGAGGTGTGCTTTCAAGAACTATCTCAATGCACTAGCCTGTGTGAGAACCCCCTGTGATGACTATAGTGTATATGCCCAACAGCCTAGGTCAGGGAAGGGGTACCAGTCTAGAGGAGAAAAGAAAGAGAGAGGACAGGAGGAAGTGATGAGAGAGAACAAATAACCTTGTTACTAGCAATTTCTGTCATTCCCAAATGGTATCTAAATGATGAGCCGCTAGACACATGGGAGGGCCATTTATATTATTAGATAAACTGAAAACACTTGGTTCATGGCCCTCAAACAGCAAATCCTAGAAACTTACTATCACATTTCATAGCTTGGGGAAAACCAGAAGAGGAAGGGTTGGGCAGGGGTCCAAAGAGGAAATGCCTTCTGTCATACCAGGTCGCGGCACTTCCTCTCTGCACAGCCCCCTGCCCGAGGCCGCCCCCCCCCCACCTCCGCAGTCTCCCCATCAAAGGATCTTATTCATGAATCATAGATAACATCAACAGTGGGACAGGCTGGGACAGGTTCGCATCTCATTCATATTTTTCCCTGTCAAAGGCAGAGAATAAAATGAGAAGCCAGCTCCACGTGTGTGCATATGGATGTGTACGTGGTTGGGCAGAGAGGAAGGAAGGAGAAAATAGGAGGTGACCCTCAGAGGAATATAATACTTCTTAAGAACCCACAGGACAAACACTTTTAGGCACTTGTCTTTCATTTAGTCCTTCCAGCAACTTCATGAGATGGATATTATCATATCTACCTTATAGATAAGAAACTGAGGCTCAAAAATCTCTCCAACTTATCAAATAGGTAACATTACTCATTATGTACATTATAGACAAGTAAGAACTTAAGACACAAAATCTTGAGTGACCAGTGTTATGTATTTAGTGAATGGCAGAGCGGGGATTTTAATTCAGGTCTATGGGAGCCCCTAGCCTCTGCTCTTTCTACTATACCACATTGCCCATTCAGGTTTGGATAGTTTAAAAATATGTTCAGCCTTTCAACTTAGGGCGCTCTGATTTCTTGTTTCTGGATGATAATAAGCCAGCCTAAAGTCCTTCTGGGAATTCTTTCCTCCCCCAGGGCTAGAAGAATAGAAAAACACCACCTTGCCCTTGGAGCTTCAGGAACAATCACAACTCTAAAGGCTGGAGTCAGTGCCGGGAGGATATTACTAACAAATGGCTTAAGAAAAACCTTCAGAGGGTTTGCAGCCACCCACAACATTTGTAAAATCTTAGGGAAGAAACTTGATCCTGAAAAAGGCTGGAAAGAAATAAACCCCAGTATCAGAAATATAAGAGAAGGGTCATTGCCTTTAGGCAACTTGTGTTGTCGTGAACAATAAACACGTTCCAATTGATTCAACAAGAAATAACCAAAAACAAGGCTGTTTTTAAAAAGACATTTTCTAGGACTGCGAGTTTCATTTTCTTTGCCTTTAGATCTTTCGCCTCTCATTCTGAGCAGCAGATGCTGATGTAGAAGGAAGACCACCTGCTTGCCAGGGCATCGCTGCAACAAATAGCTCTGAGGCAGAGAAAAGAAAGATCACAGGATGAAAAGAAAAGAATTAGAAAGGGGGAAACGGGGAAATTAAGAAGTTGGCTTACAGCACACTTCTGAATTATTCAATGGCTAAAAAGCTGACAGATTTCTTTTGACACTTGACTATCTCACTGTGTCTATATCCATATTCCACTTTTTAAGGACCTACTTGAAGAGAATTCTGTCCATATGCATAGCCCAGTTTTGTGACATATTTATCTTTATTCACAAAGTGAAGGCATAACACTTTAAAGAACATGGGTATTAATTAAATGGTGTTTTAGTATAGGAAAGTTGCTCAGCTTTAAAAAGATTCCCAGTGGTGAATCCTTTTTTGTAAAAAAAACTACAAAACCGTTCTTGGAAATTAAAACTGCCCATACTCACTCACTTCTTCCCCCCAATAAAATGACTTAGAAGGTATTTTTGAGTTCCAAAGTTCCTAAAAATGTCATAAACTCTCACTAGAGGCAACAGGCATGGCTTGAGTCACTTGAAATTATAATCTCAAAGGCTAATTGTTTGGAGAGAACTGGTCCCCTACATGCCAAGAAAAATAAGACATTACGGAAATTATTCATATAATTCCAGCCAAGTCAACACACTCACCTGAAACATACCAGTAATGAAATAACAGTTTAATGAAAAAACGTTTACAGTTTGGAAGTCTCAGGAAATATTTAGAAAGCTGTATTTTCCATATAGTGAGGGTTTTCCTTTTATTCAACGCCCAAATTTTGTTATTTTAAATTTTCACTGGCTTCAAGATTTTTCTCAAATATACAATGCTTTGCCTTCCTAAACATTATTTATTTAGTTATAATTTTTCTATTAATACTTTCAAAAATATATTCAAAATGTAATTTGAACTCTTTTTGATCCCAGGATCTCCATATCAAACATCAGTGACAGTATAAGGCTATAATACGGCACTACCCTTGGGAAGAAAAGCATACTTGATCCTCTTACTCTATGGTGCTCACATGCTCTCTCCTCCTGTGGTGTTTTCATTCCAATGTTGTTTTTCAGAGTTGTTCTGTCTCTTCCCTGGCTGCCAAGCAATCACTTAATATATATATATATATATATATATATATATATATATATATATGATTTAATATAAGATATATTAGTATATATATATGATTTAATAAATATATAATTTCACTTAATATATATATATGTATATATATATGTGTATATATATATATACATATATATATATATGATTTCAGAGAGTAAAGGAGAGGGAGAGAGAGAAATAATAATGATGAGAGAGGACCATCGATCAACTACCTCCTGCACACCTCATACTCAGGATCAAGCCTGCAACCTGAGCATGTGCCCTGATCAGGAATTGAGCAATGACCTCCTGGTTCATAGGTCAATGCTCAACCACTGATCCATGCCAGCAGGGCAAAGCAATCACTTTCTGTTCATGTTACAGGGCTACCTACCTGAAAGTCCCCTTCTTCTTGTATAGTAATACTTATAACATTCCACAAGTTGGAAACTAAATGACCCATTAGGATAAAAAGGTACTAAGTCAAGGCTCAAGAGAGAATCTGCTAGCAATAATACACAAGCACATTAGAGCTCTTCTAAAGTGTAGCCCAGCAACCAGAAAAGCACATACAACAAAAAAGTTCACAATAGTATTCCCTAAGAGTAGGGATGACAGATGAAATTCAGGGCGCAATATTTGGGACAGACTTATACTAAGAAATTATTTGTGTTTATCTGAATTCAAATTTAACAGGACATTCACCTCCAAGAGGTGCTGCTTACCTGCTTCAGCCTAGTCCAACCACCAGGCTCTTGATTGTAATAGTTAAGTAGATTTAACCCCAACCAGATGTCTTTCATAGATTTCTTTAACTCTAGATAATATGGCAACAAAAATATTCATTGAGAAATGACTAAAATCAGACTCTCTATAAAGAACCCTATACTTTTTAAATATAGTTTACATGTACAAAACCATGTTAATAAATTATAAAGATCACTCACCAATCCTCAGCTTCTTTTTGTGATGTAACACTCATCCGAATGACTGAAGGAGGAGCCTCTGGGCTAGGCTGGATCTTTGTTCCTAGATTTTGTTGATATTTTTATGCCTGTAAAGTCTGTGCTTGGGCATTCTAAGAATTTGAAGCTAGTTGAAAAGTTTTTTTAGTATTTTTATTCTATAAACACATCTTCAAATATTGATTTTTTTGGATAGTTAACCTCCAGAAAACTACTCTGCAATATGACCATTAAAATTCACATTTTTAACTTGGACAGCTTGTCTGGCCTTAATCCGAGACACTGCCAAGTTGTAGGAGTTAATAGTCTAAACCCTTTGGCATGGAGATTCTTGTACTGGCACGCACTTCCTGTGTAATAACATTGATAGCTCTTCCCTCCTCTGCTGCTACACACACAATCCAGTCACAGTCACTAAACATCTGAGACACATGAATGATATAACACTGATGTTGGTGGCATATATGCCATTTTAAACTTCGCTTTCATTATTGAATGGATTCCAGGTAAAATAGTTGTCTCAATAATTAAGATCTGGCTAAGTAAGATGTGTTAGCACTGGAGTAGACCAAATAAATTAGAATAATTCTTCACTTCAAAATGTAAAAAATAGATGAGTCCATCACTTCTGTGCTACTCCTTCTAAAGTGTAGAATCCAACTTCAATCATAAGGAAATAGACAAACCCAAATTGAGGGATATTCTACAGAATAATTGTCCTTTACTCTTTAAAAATATCAAGATCAAGAAAGACAAAATTTTAAGAACTCTTTCAGACTAAAGACTTAGGAAACATGACAATAAATACACTAAGTATGTATAAGCCTCCATTACCCTGCTCAAATATATATATAGGGAATTTTATTGGGATAATTGATGAAATTTGAATGTAGATGGTAGATTAAATAATAATATTGTACCAAGTTAGATTTTTTTTATTTTGACAATTAAACTGGTTATTTAAGAGAATGGTTACATCAAGAAATAATATAGTTCAGTGTTTAGGGACAGATGGCATGATATGTAAGTAGAGAGAATGATAAAGCAAATTTTAGAGCAAAATTTAAACAACTGATGAATCTAGATAAAGCGTATGCAAGAGTTTTTTATTGTAGAGAACAGCTACAGAGTATGGAAAGGTTCAAGCCTCATAGGATGAGAGGGCACAGTCCTCTCGTGGCCCTGTGCAAGTCCCAGCTTGGAGAGCAGAGCACCCCCAGCACAATTATAGCCAACAGCTATAGTTGTAAGCTTGAACCTATGGTCCGAACTCGTCGCCCCATGTACCTGAATGATATAGGCTGCAAGTAAACAAAGCTTGACCAGGTGCATGTAATTGAGTAGTATTGAAACCCATGAGAATGTTGTAAACATCTTGACCACGCCCTTACTTTGCCTCATGGCATCTGCTATAAAATAAAGACATGGCTTGTGGGCGCTGTCGCTGTCTCTCAGAGAAGCAGCGTCCCAGCAAGACCCAGCTTTCATTCTCTTGTCTGTCTTTTTTAAGCCTTTCAGCCATCCCCGCTCAGGTTCACCCTTGGCCGTGCTGGCACAGCACACTTTATACTATGCTTGAAACTTTCCGATATATTTAATGTTATAACAAAAGTTATACAAAAAGTAAGGTATCTAACATTTATCTTACTAATAACTTAAGGCCTCTTTTAAAATGTGGAAAATACTACTATATGCAGTTGTAATACCAAAGTGAAATGTCACTTGTCCATTAAAAAAATAGACATAGACTTGCCCTAACTGGTTTAGCTCAGTGGTTAGAGTGTTGGCCTGGAGACTGTAGGGCCCCGGGTTTGATTCTGGTCAAGGGCATGTATCTTGGTTGTGGGCACATCCACAGTGGGAAGTGTGCTGGAGGCAGCTGATAGATGTTTTTCTCATCCATGTTTCTAACTAACTCTCTATCCCCCTTCTCTCTGTAAAAAATCAATAAAAAAATAAACATAGACTTAATATTTTTGACATCTCCATGAAATAAAGCCTCCATCTCAACTAGAGGCTCAACAGAAGAATCTGCTAGCAATAATACACAAGCACCATAATCAAATTTGCTTAAACAAATTTCTTAACATTGGAATAGGAAGAGATATCTAGGGTAGCGAAATGTGAGAAATATGATAGAGGAAAATGCATGATGACCTGTTCTGTCTGCTGTTATTGTAGCCCAAGTTACTTACAATTTATGTTACCCAGAGTCTAAAAAAATACTCAGTTAATAGATGAGGGAAAACAGTACATTAAATAGCACATTGGTTTCTTTCATAATGAATGATAAATCCCAATCAAACTATAGAGATCCAAAGTTTTCTTGAAAAAAATTCTTATACCTAAGTATCTTTAAAAAGGACCTGAGTTTGTGGGCCTTCTAGTTTCCAACTCAAAAAAGGATCTTGAAACTCACCACTTCATTCTAACTAGTAAAATATTAAACAGATGGAGAAAGCAGCAACTCTTCTTGGATCCTTTGGACTTTAGAGAGATGCCCATGACTGGGGAGACAGACAGGTGAACACAGGGAGTCACAATTTACCTGGAGTAAGACTTGTGAGTGGAAATGTCTGACTGGAAATCACTGGAACAGAACTTCTGCAGGAACAGCTCATGGGTAGAAACATCTAAAATGTCATTGACAAATCTTGAGAGTTAAAAGCTCCAAGAGGAGCCCTAGCCGGTTTGGCTCAGTGGATGGAGTATGGGTCTGCGAACGGAAGGGTCTCAGGTTCAATTCTGGTCGGGGGCACATGACTAGATTGCAGGCTCGATCCCCGGGTGGGTGGTGGGCAGGAGGCAGCCAAACAATGATTCTCTCTCAATCATTGATGTTTCTATCCCTTTCTCCTTCCTTCCTCTTTGAAATCAATAAAAATAAAAAAGTATTTTAAAAAGATAAACATTAAAAAGAAAACACAAAACTCCAAGAGGAGCCAGCAATTGTCCCCCCCCCCACTCTCTTTAGTTTTGTAAGATTTTTATCTCCAGAAGCTCAAAAAATATTCGTTGTGAACACCAAAATCATGGCAGCCTATTGTCTACTTTAACATAACTTTACTATACCACCATGTTAATCAATATTACTTCATTATTCCAGGAAAATCTTGCACAGGACAATGAAAGTTGTAAGTAACTTTATTTTTTATTTCATAATTTCTCCAATAGACAGCATGAAACAGCTGAACACTGTTTACTCTCTATGATTCTTTGAGCACTTAGCTCTACAGCTTTGCCTTGTTGTGTTCACCAAGGCTAAACTGTTATATCACAATTGTTTCCCAATCCTAACCAAGCTCCTACACTGAAAGAATGGCCTTAAACCAGACTCCAAAACTCTGTAAGTATCCTAATTTTGCCCTCTACCTTCTGAGATGCACTACAATTCTGACAATAGTGGTTGGCAATTTCATGAGTATTTGCTCTATAACTATTATGTTTGGCATGTTAAGAATAAACTCTGCTTTGTCTCATGAACATGTTGTTTTGATGATATTTTCAGGGAGCCATCATTACACATTTGATTGAGTTTGTAAATGAACCAAAGAAACCACAGGCAGCATAGTCAGGTTAGATAGTGTGCTTTGGCACTACACAGCATTCCTGCTAGCTGCTTCAACATCCAGTACTTTGCAAAGAATAACAGAGAGGCGAAGATTTTCATAGACATCAAAAGCCTGGTACTTAAAGCTTCGGCTTTATGCAAGATCATTAGGAAAGTCTAAAAATAGATCCTCAGGAAGGCATGAATGATGTTCAGCAGTTCTCTAAGGAATTACAAATAGACCTTCCAAACAAAACTGCTTAGCCCACACTTCACGCTTTCTAAGAAAAGGTGTATTCTCAGGGTGTCTGGAAAAATGTTTCATGGCCAATAAGCTTACCAATGCCTCAAGAATACTGATCTGGAGAAACTGGAGTTCTGTTCATTGGAAGAAGTAGAGGGTCCAGAGTTTCTAACAATTGCCATGATTGTTACCATCAACAATACCTCACCCTCATCTCGCTGTAATCTCAGGATAAAAGAACAGTGCTTCGAGTGAGCCTTTTGGAAGTCTTAGGGTGGAATTGATGTAGTTTGCCAGTGGGAGATGTAAAACTTTGGGGACCAGAAGATGGACCAGGAGATTACTCTGTTTTATTGATTAGAACTCTAGGTCAGAGAACAACAAATTGAGTTACCTAGAATTATGAAACAAGCAAGTCATTGGAGATCTGGGATCAAAATCCAGCTTTCAACAATTCTTATTTAAAGCTCTGCCCACTGTACCCATATTTGCTCCTCAGAAAACACACAATGAGCTCAGTATTAGAATTCAGATTGATATGCTATTGATGTCAATAATTTCCAGCAGGAGCCTAAAATACAAGTCTTCACAAATGCCGGTATTTTCCCCTTATACCCCCAGGGAAGCTTTAATCTTCCAATACTATCAACTAAGCACTAATAATGTGTTTTGTTTTTTTTGCCTTGTGTGTGTGTTTAAAAACTGACATGGCCTCATTACTCAATACATAATACTATTTATAAGGTTCATGTCCTTACCATTTAATCATGAAGTCCAATAATTTATTATTCATTTCATTTAGGGCCATTCATTGGTTATGTTGGCAATCATTTTCAGCTACAATTGGCAATCCTGATTAAGTCATTCTTCATGAAAATAAGAGAAAGAAAGAAGGAAGGAAGGAAGGAAGGAAAGAAGGAAGGAAGAAAAACCTCTATATTTATTTTTGGTCCTTTCATTCAGAGCTTTTTCTGATGGAAGCCATAGGTCATTATAGATCAAGTTTTTATTCAATATTCTGACCCTCTAATCCCAGTAGGGAATTAGTAGGATAAGGGTTTTCTCTAACATTTCATATTATAAATAATGCTCCCCCCTTCTCTTTTGCCTTGTCCTGGAAATCAGAATTTCTACCATGATGGACAAAACTCTAGGATACAAGCTAGACTTCTAGCTTCAGGTTTTCCTCTTACAAGTTATGCAATTTTGGCAAGTTATTCCAGGCCTTGGTTTTGCATCTAAGAAGTAACAGATGATTTGTAAGCTCCATGTAGCTCTAACATTCTATAATTCTCTACTGAATGACATCCAAATGAAATTCAGTATCTTTTTCATGAAACATTATTTTGTGTCACTACTTTGGTTTTACTAGTTTTAATGCTTTTTAATAGCTTGGAAACAACTCTCATGAACTATCACAGCAAAGTAGAAATGAAATTTGGAACCAAAATAATGATAAAACTGCCATCTAATGAGCACTTAGTATGTGCTTCACTCCTGTTAAGTGCTTACACCTTTTATTTAATCCTCAGGACAATGCTCTGATAGGAAGACTACCTCCATTTTTCATATGAGGATCTGGAGGCTTAGAATGAGTAGATGACTCCCCAAGGTCACATCGCTAATTTAGCAGCAGAGCTCAAATTGTAACCTATGCCACAAGACGCCAAAGACTGTGTTTTCAACTTAGGATCCCCGTTAACAGCTTCCCTCTCACTTGTGTGATAGCCAGTCAAGTCCAATGCTGTTAGACTGGGGGTTGGAATGAGAGGGGGTGTTAGGGGGGTGAGGAGAAAGGTTATCCAAACAGGCCTTGTACCCTGTGGTTCACACCCTCCCTCTTACACCCTTTTGGGAGCTCAGCAGTAGGAGATTTAATGGCTTTAATGTGGGCTCACTCCTTTCTGTTTTTAGATATTCTTCTTCTCAGGGTCTCTGCTTCTCTTGGCAGCGTTCCTCATGGCTTTAAAATGAAGGGAGTGAAGATGTAGATCTTATTCTGGAAAATCTTGGAGATGAGTTGCACTACTGCATTCCAAAATACCCCCCGCCCCCCTTACCAATATAAAGCCACTGGCAGAAATCAACCTATATTTTTCCCAAGCTTAAAGAAATGATTGTAAAATTAATATGTGACAAATGAAAGTTTAACACTGATCAATGTTTAACAGTAAAAGGTTAGTTACCTAGAATTTAATAGTTGGATGAATATTAGAAGTCATTTTTATTTCCTATATGATAAAAACAAGTCAATGAGTTTGAACATGTCACAAAGAATAGAATGGGCACCCAGTTTCCTGACTCTCCTGTTTTGGTGCTTTTTCTATTACTGGGGCATTCTGGTTAAATAAAGAACACAAGACACAGGAGAGGAGAAGAAAGGAGGCAGGCATTGTAAGCACAAGCCTGCAAGCCAAGGGATGACAGGGTCCCCTGAACCCACCGAAAGCTAAGAGGAGGCAAGGAAAACTTTATTTTAAGTCACAGAGTTTGTGGTAATTTGTGATAGCTAGGAAATGAATATACTTGTTGATTAAAGTAACAGTATTGCTGATTCTTGAGTATAATTTGTGATGGGTGTGCCAGGAAGGCAGAGTAAAGTATCATGAAAGAGTGAGCACTGGATTGAGAGTAAAATGCCCCAAGTTCAAAAGGAGGAAGAACACGGTCATGCATCATGCAACTGCCTTCCTGAATGAAAATGTGTTGAGCAGGTGTTTTGTTTTGTGTTGTGTTAAATCTCACCTGAGGATACTTTTCCCATTCTTTTTTCAAAGAGACTGGAATGGAAGGAGGGAGAAGGAGGAGGAAGAAGAGGAGGAGGAGGAGGAGGAGGAGGAGAGAGAGAGAGGTTGAGAGAGAGAAAGTGGAAGGGGGGGAGAGAGAGAGCGAATGACATCAATGTGAGAGAGCTATGTCAACCTGTTGCCTTTCACTCAAGTGAACCTGAAACCCAGGTACATATCCTTGACTGAGAATCAAACCTGTGACCCTTCGGTGCATGGGCTGATGCTCTAACCCAGTTGTTGGCAAACCGAGGCTTGCCGCTCTGTTGACTAATAAGTTTGCTGACCACTGCTCTAACCATTAGGACACATTGGCCAGGGCATTGAACAGTGTTTTGCATAAGCCTTTCTGCTATCTTCTGTGCAAAAATAAACAATAAAAAGTTGTAAATAACTTTTTTATAAAATAAGAGTTGTAAATACATTTACCTATTCTCTTGTTAATGCAAGTGAGATTATACTATTTATTCTGTTTGCCATTTGTTTTTCCACTTGATAATATGACCACATATTGCATATTAGCCACAAAGAGATTTGCCTCCTCTTTTTGATGATGGCTACAATAATGTCATAGTATGGCTCTATCACAAGTTATTGAACCATTTTCTGTAGAAAAACATTTAGTCTGTTTCTGGAGTTTTGCTATTTTAAACAATGATACAATGACAGCAGTGTATATGTATCTTTGTGTATTTGCCAAATATATCTGTGGGATAAACCCTTGGAAACTGAACTTGAACTGTAGGTCAAAGGGCATGTTACCCAATTATTTTATAAAAGGACTGGACTCTGTTTTATTCACTGGGTTTGAGAGAACCCACTTTCCTACATGACTGATCATAGTAGGTACTATCAATAATTTCAATCACTACTGGCCTATATTTTTGTTATTCCTCAAATATTATTGGGTGAGGGTTGGGAGAGTAAACTTCTATGCCTGGCTTATAACCTAAACCTCAAATAAAATTCCAAGTAATGTCATTTCTCTCATCTAAGGGAGAATATCCTCCCCACAGCTGTAGCTTTGCTCTCTCTACCCTCATGTGTAGTATTGGGTTAATCCCAGCCTTCCCTCTTCACCTTCATGACCTGAAAAATATTTTGAATTTCTAACTTTTGGCTTGATGACTTAAGTGAATTTCATGCTGCTCCATTAATTGTATGCCAGATACATTTGGCTGTAGCACATTGTACCTTAGGTCTCTATTTTAATTGACTCAGATTTTATTCTGATTATTTGACATTGATTGACAACATTTCAGGAAATAAAGATACAAACTTGACACCCTCAACCAGAATGCTTGCTGGAGCAGGCTGCTGTATTTATTTGGGGTCACTCGCCTCCTTTTAACCCCGATTTTGTGCCCATTGACTTCTCAGTGGCATGGCGAATCCAGGTCCTGAAACTTCTTTTTTTTTGTCCATAGAAAAGTCAAGTGGAAAGTCATGTTGGAGGGACCCACATGACCTCCTTCTTATCCCAGTTAATTTGCTATCTGGGTGCAGAGCTCTGTGACTGACACCCAAAGCAGCAGATCTGCTGTTCTGCAGACCCACCATTCTCGTCGAATCCTTGCCAGGAGCTGCAGCCTGCGATTCCAGCAGCTCGGGCTCCGCTCTGCGGTGGTTCTCTCTCTGCAGGGCTGCTCCAGGGCGCCGTCACCAGCTGGCTGCCTGTCAGAAGCGGAAGATGTAAACGCCTCTGTGCTTCCAGCGGCCTTCAGCATTTCTTGACATTTTGCTATGATCTGGAAGATGCTCTGAATTCCCCACCTGCAGGCTGTCTCATGGGTTGAATTTTTTAATTCTTTCTAAAAACAAATTAAAAAATGTATGTTAGGCAGATTTGACCAAGTAAAAAGAAAAAAATATATATAACATAAAAAAAATTAAGAGCTAGGAGCATTCCATTATTTTCCTTCCCCAAAGGCCATCTTACAAAGTTATTTTACCAAAGGGTGCCTCTCCTCTGCTTTACTGTATGTCTCAATGGAGAAACATGAGGGGGACTGTGCCTCTCCTTGGCCTGATTCCCTGATTCCCAGCTTGCTCCTCAGCTGCCAGGGATGTAGCTGGTGCAGGTGTGGGGATATCTGGCATGTCCTCTAGATCCCACTTGGGCAGCACGAGCTTAGGCCATGCATTTGAGCTTCTGAAACCTTTGTCTCATGGCTACAGTGGTGTTAGGGGTATTTTCTCCTCTGGATTTCCTCTGCTCTCCCTTTCTGTGGAACTGCATACTATAGGAGCACTAGAGTTAAATGAACCAAGTGACTGTCCAAACCGCTTCTTTCTGGGACTCCAGGGAAGGTTGCCTTGTCTCCAATGTCTCCTTCCCAGCAGCCCCATAGCAGCTCCCCCCTGACCCAGCCTAACTGGGAGGAAATGGCACACATGGTCCTTATCCTCCTCCTACCGTAGCCCAGGTCTGGGCTTGGACCTGAAAAAGGGGGAATCAGTGAGAAGTGAAGCAGAGTACCCCAAACTGGATGGGGTCACAGATGGAAGTGAAGAGAATCACAGAAATTTTTGATCCTAGCGATGTGACCTGATCACCGCTGTATGAGAGATGCATTAGCAGCTGAATTGCCATTCACTCACGCCTGCCAGTATCTGGAAATCATTTAAAATACCATTTAGTAGCATTTAGATTCTTTTATGATAATGCAGTACCCATGGAAAGGATTATTAAGCTCATATTTGCAGTGGCCTGGGAAAAAATAATAACATTTATCTCTTCGAAAGATGACTCTCCCAATTGCCCCTTCAGCAATTATTCATTTAAAAGCCACTCTGCCTCCACTGGAACCTGAGATAAACTGGCATACGCTCCTGCAGGCTCTGCTGTGGGTTTCTCCTTCAGGAGCCCGGGCTCTCATTACCCGCCAATTGATGCACAGGATCCTGGACCCCATCTCCTTAGGTTCGGTGTCGCTGTTACATTGTTTGCTCTGAGCCAGAGTAATTTCCTTTCCCTTCCCTATTCCTATTGCTCCTTTGATAATGGGTCCCCAGAGCAATATTGCAAATAATAAGCCAATGGTCAGAGCTCGTTTGCTTGCCTCCAAAAATAATACCTCATTAAGCAGCAGATCTGGGCTTTTCACTGTGGAATGGGGAGATTTTATAAAAAATGTTCCATGTTCATGGCTCACAGAAGCCCATGATTCACACGAGGAAGATGATGGTGCAAAGTTAAACTTGGTGTGCACCAGAACGGTGAAACAGGTCAGTAGTGTGCTGGAGTTGACTTGGCTTGGGAGAGCCAGTGCTATACATCTCCTCCCAACTCCAAGTTCAGTGCCCTGATGTCAGGGTGGTAGCCTGTAATTGGCCATGAAAATTGGGAAATGCTACAGATCAGAATTTCCTTCCCCCCTCTCTTCTTGCTGCTCTCTCTGCCTTCTCTGTGTTGTATTTGTGTGTTTGTTTGTTTTATAGAGCTGATTATTAAACATTTGCCATGCCCCACCACCTCATTGGACTCTCCAGACACAGCTAAAAACCAAGACTCATTCCTTGCTGGAAGCTGACCAGTAAAGAAGCCTGTTTGCTTCCTGGGGAGCTCCAGCCCTGACACCAGGCTCATTATTTCTCTGCAACTTATTCATTCCAATGCCTACAACTTCAGCTTCTCACATGTACCTTGGGATCATCACTAAGAAATTCCTGCAGTGAAAGGATGAGGAGCCTGATTATACTTGGTTTTGAAAGGAGGAGAAAAACCTTCTTTTCAATAGGTCAGTTATGAAAAAGATTGAGGGTACAGACTGGCTCAGGGTTTTGGAGCAGAGTGGGGAAGGAAGGCTTCTGTTATTACAGCTACTGTTTTCCTAAAACGCTGAAAGTAGGACATGTCCCAACACCTGTTTTTAATTCCTTTAGCTTAAGACTTTAATTACCATTGAATCAAAATTTCATTATTGAAACTCATCATTATATTCTAGTGGGAGAGAAAAGATTTTGGTAGGTATAAAAGATATTGAGGAAAGAGAGTTCATGAGAATGGATTTCCCAAATAAAAATTTCCTCAGTTTGCTAGTATTTCTAGACGTAGCTGAGACAAATAGTTTTATTTAACAAATATTTTAATTATACAAGCACATTGTTAACAAAAATAGTTAAGTAGTATGAATGGTACAAAACAAAAAGTAAAATTCTTTCCCTATCCACATAGCTCTCCATTGCGCTGTTTGTGGTTAATTATTGGCACAATTTTATTGTGCACTTTTCCAATTTAAAATTGTATATTTAAATGCTAAGTACAATGTGTATTCATTATTACATGTTCATTTTCAAAAGTTAAAAAAATTTCCCGCCAAATATGCTTTTACTCAAACAAACATCAAGTAATGCTCATTCATATTAAAAACATGGCTAGTTTACTGCATTAATGACAAAAACCTGTGGTTTTGCTGCTTTCCCTTTGGAACTGTTAATCAACTTAACCTGAATACAGTAAAGAGCATGCTTGGGAGGGGAGAATTCAAGGCTGACTTAGCTTCCACTGGCAGGATCTCTGCCTAGAAAGATACATGGTGCCAGAAGAATACCGCTGCCCACCTCTTGTGTCCTCCTATGTCACAGCTGGCCAGACTCAGAAAATCAAACACCAGTTGGCCTCTCCCTCTCAGGGTATGGGACTCTGGTAGAATCACATCCATCAAATTTCACAAAAGCTCTGCAAGGGTGGCCCCCTGTTTGCCTCCCCTCCAGCAATATCAGTGGCCTGGATTTCCTGGTTAGTGTCCTCAAATACTCAACTGTTTCATTGATTGGACCACATGGCCCACATTGCCAGAGCATCTGTTTCAGGATCTCTCACCTCTGTCTCCCATAGCCCTGAAACTTGAGATTCATCACAATTCCTAGTGAGTCCAGCCTCCAATCTGAACCACTGCCTGTTTCTGACTTCTGACTGAAGAGGAAAGGGTGGAATCCTGATCTTGTAGAGAGCCTTCTCTGCATTCACTTGCCACCACTCAGGAGAAGTGGGTGTACCCAAGTCCTTTGCTAAACGTTTCTCTGTGGCTGGGAGATCTCTCATCACACACCTTGTTTCCATTGTCACAGCCTCAGTCTTGTCTCAGCAACAAGAACTGTTTTCTGGTTTCTAGTCTTTGCTCCTCTTTCATCCCCACCCCCCTTCTTTTTTGTGTGCCTCTCAGCTTCCTTGTGCCACACAGCTACTAAAGCCTAAATAGTCCTAACCTATTTAAGAGAAGTATTATGTTAATCTTTTTACTCATGCCCAGGAGCAGCTTATCCCTCGAACTATATCATGGAACAGCTGGGGAGACACTGGCAGGGATTGTGGTTGTTATATGCATATGCCACACTTGCAGAAGGTTATTTGAGTAGTTGATTTATAGCCTTACTCTTCCCCCCACCATTCTCCCAGTATATGCTCTTCCCTAGAATGATGTTGCAAGGGAATGGCCACCTTCCTGAATAAAATACAACTCCAAAGGTGGCCATGGAGATTAAATTTCCCATGTGGAAAATGGTAGCTGGGCCACAGATGTCTGGTTCTTTTATGGATTTGTGTCGATTTTTCACTGTGTTGTCCCCTCCTTGTAATGCTAGTCTAAGTATCTGAACTTAGAGGGAGATCCTCATTCATTTTGCTCCAAAATGTGAACATTCATTCACTCAATAAATGTTTATTGAGCACCTATTTTATGCCAGACATTGTTCTAAATGCTAGCGACATCAAAAAATATTCTTGGCTGAAACTAGTTTGGCTCAGTGGATAGAGTGTCAGCCTGCATACTGAAGGGTCCCAGGTTCGGTTCCAGTCAAGGGTATGTATCCTGGTTGCGGGCACATCCCCAGTGGGAGGCGTGCAGGAGGCGGCTGGTCATTGTCTTTCTCTCATTGATGTTTCTAATTCTCTATCCCTCTCCCTTCCTCTCTGTAAAAAATCAATATGTAATATATATATATATAAAATATTCTTGATCTTCTTCAGCTTCCATATAGTACAATTGAAACAGGAATAGAATGTTTAAATAAGGATAGATGTTAATAACAGGAACATAAATAAAGAGAACCCAAGAAATTGAAATTATCTGGTTTACAGGATATACTTGATCTCTGGGGCTCATATGTCAGGCCACATGTGAAATCTCGGCCTAATATTCACTTCACCACTCAGGAAACCATTCACATAAATCTCTTACCCTCAAAGTATGGACCCCATTGCTCAAGTCTCAAGATAGTATTTCCTTTTCCTACAGCTTGAAGTCTTCTTGTTCTGCAGGAGGTAAAGTAGATATAAAATCTGCATGCATTATTTGGATGCCCTGTAGTCTGCCTTTCTTTGTTTTCTACTTGATCCAAGAAAGATTTTTTTAAAAGATGTGTTAATTTACCACTTGTACTATTGTCCTTTCAACTTCTACTTGTATTAGTATGCCTGTTTATATTTTGTTTATTTTACTGTGTAATATTTTTGGTGCATAGAGGTCTAGGGAAGCAGTTCCTTCTTTGTAGGATGAAACCATGGCCATTGTCAATAACTGTCTTAGTTCTGTTTAATGAGTTCTGATGTGAATTGTACTTGGATAATATTTTGATTCTTACCTCCTTTATATTTTTAATTTAAAAAAAATTTATGCATTCTTTTCTTTTTATCTCAAGTTACTTTTTCTAGGCCTATCTCTTTAAAATAGTTTACAAATGAATTTTGGTTTTTGATCTGCATGAAATACAAACTTTGTCTCACAAAATGCTGATTGCGCCATTATAGTCTCACATTTACTATGGCAGAGGCAACCTGATTTTTAAAAACTCCTTTGTAGAACACCTATTTTATCTGTATAGATGCTTACAGAGCAGGAGTTTTAAAAGTGTGTTCTGCAGACCTAAAGGTCTGACGACCCTTGGGGAGTCCATGAAGTGAAAACTATTTTGATAATATTACTAAGATATTATTTTCTTTTATGGTGCTAACATTTGCATTAATAGTGCAAAAGCAATGATGCCTTAGGAAGAAGCAAGGTAGTGGCATCAAATTGCTCTAGTATTGTATATCCTATTTAGTAATAAGAGGAGGCACACACAAGGTGCTTTGCAACACACCTATGTACAATGACTGTTTTGAAGAAAGCCATTTGGGCAGTTGTTTGAGTTGTAAACTGAACTAGTCCATTGTCATGGAATACTTTTTTTTTCTTGTCTGAAAGAATAATAGAAAAATTATGCTAAATCAAACTTGGATATTTCTTAAATATTTTCTTAAAATTGGACAGAGACCACCACCTCAAGGAAAAGAACTGACTGTATTTGCTGTCAGTGGTAATATTCAAGCTCCCGGGTGAAAATTATAGGTTTGGAAATCTTTTAACCACCTTGTGAGCTTACTAGCTTTCCAATATTTAGACTTTTCTGATGATATCAGTGATGATACCAATGAATGTGATCTTTAAAAAGTATATAATGAAATGTATACACATTTGGGTGGTCTAAATAACTCAGGAAAACAATATATTTCCAAATTACCAATTTATTATGATACTAGAGGCTGAGTGCACGAAATTTGTACATGGAGGGGAAAGATGTGTGTCCCTCAGCCCTGGCTGCACCCTCTCCAATTTGGGACATCCCTCTCACAATCCAGGACTGCTGGCTTCCAACTGCTCGCCTGCCTGCCTGCCTGCCTGATTGTCCCTAACTGCTTCTGCCTGCCAGGCTGATCACCCCTAACCACTCCCCTGCCAGCCTGATCACTCCCTAACCATTCCCCTGCCAGCCTGATTGATGTCTAATTGCTCCTGTGCGAGCCTGTTTGCCCCTAACTGCCCTCCCCTGCAGGCCTGTACACCCCTAACTGCCCTCCCCTGCAGGCCTATTCCCCCAAAACTGTCCTTCCATGAAGGCCTGATTGCCCCCAACTTGTCTCCTCTGCTGGCCTGGTCACCCATAACTGCCCTCCCCTGCAGGCTTGACCATCCCAACTGCCCTCCCTTGCAAGTCTGTTCCCTCCTAACTGCCCTTTCCTAGTGGCCTGATGACCCCTTTCCCCCTGCCAGTCTGATCACCCCTCACCAGCCCACTCTGCTAACCTAGTCACCCTCAATTGCTCCACCTAAAGGCCTGATTGCACCACACAGCCTGCTGTTTAGTCATTTACTCACCCCTCACTAACCCCCTGCCAGCCTGGTCACCCCATGCAGCCTGTTCGGTCATCTGTTTGGTCGCAATGGGTGCTTAGGCTTTTATTATTATAGATATAGGTAAAGATCCATTCAAAGTTTCAGATTGACTAATGTATTTTACTGTAACTGAGCATGAAAAGTTATGCAATAGGTTTTTAGTCCCCATAGCACAATTAACCTTTAAAATCTACACTTTTCAAATTTTGGTGCAGTATTTTATATTATTTCATTATTTTTTTTATCACCATTTATCTCCTATGTACTTTTAAAAGTAACTACAATTGTCCACAAAGGGTGTTAAAATACTCTCTTTTCCAACTACATCTTTGTGTAATATTAGATATTTTTCATATATTTCAACCAAAATAACATATTACAACAAATTGAATGCAGAAATAAATACTCCTTCTTCCTTCTAGTAAGACAGACACTGGTGGATTTATAAAAATGCAGAAACAATGTTAGTTTTCCCCCATTTTTTGTTTTGGAAAATATAGGACTTCCTCTCTCCCCCCACAAAAAATGCTGTGTATGTTAATATATAATGGTTTTAATATTTTAATGAATACATAAATATTTTCTTTAAATTCTCTATTTTAATTTCTAGTGTCTTAAACATTGATATATATAATCTATATAAATGAAGATCTTTGGGGTCCTTTTTTAGTAATTGTTAAGAGTGTAAAGGCCTTGTGATACCAAGAAGTTTGAAGACTGCTGTCATAGAGTATACAGCCTTATAACAAACATACTGTCAGTGTGTGACCATAGTGAATTCTTTATTGGCTTTGCCTGGGTGAGCCACCTTAATCCATAAATCATTTTTCTCTCAGGTGTATTTTCTTATATATATAGCACCAATTATTGATTATTTATTTACTCTGTTTAGAAACACCAATTATCCACATGTTAACTCTTCATTCTCTCCTGTGTCCATCACCTTCTCTCTCATCAGTTTTGTTTACTTTTTATTTTATTCAGTGGATTTTAATTTTTATTGTAATCCTTCTGTACTTTATATACCTCTCATTGCAGCTTGTTCTGTTGCCCTAGCATTTTATCTCCATGTGGCTTTCTATTTTTGTTTCATAGAGGCAGTGTATTTTTCTATATTGTTCATTCTAAATGGTTTGCTAATAGTTTTTTCTGGATTGACAGGAAAATGTTACTTTGGAAATGTACCTTTCTGCTAAGGTTTTTCTTATTATGTAGTTTTATTTCTTTGGTGTTAGCTGGATTTTCTTTTTTCCTCTTTTTTTTTAAATGTTTATTTGCTAATATTTTAATTAGAAAATTCTTTTCAAATTGTTTATTTTGTTGTAAGATGACATTGGCCCTGCTCACTGCCTCTAGTGTAGCAATCCCTCCTCTTCCAAAGCTACATCTGGAAGATAGACTGACATGCACTGAGTTCATTAGGGCTTTCACCTAGTTCAAATCTACTTTACACTGGTGATATTTTCTCTTTCCTTCACAACTTGATTCTTATATCTGTGAACCAATATAATACATGAGAAGCTATAATTCTTCCCTTACCATTATGCTCCACTTGCTTTTTGTCCAGGTCATAATCTTAACCTTTATTTCTGACAGGTGTAATCTGATAATTGGGAACTAGAAAGATTAACAGAGTGCTCATGTTACCTCATAATCCATCATACCTTGAGGTGAATGCTAGGTAACTTGTATTCAATAGACCCTGACTTATATTTATAGTCTGCAAAGATTCACTGCCAGACATTGGCAATGGGTTGTCTACTAAATTTAGTTTTCAGTATTGATAAGATTTTCCTCTTTTTTCCCTGTATCTTTGCAAATACTGTATTTGGATGTTTGGAGACAGTATAATGAAGACTAATAGACAATTGCCACTTTGAGTTCATTAGTGATATTAAACCAATCTCTGAGTTATTAGAATTTTATGAACCATACAGAATAGCCCTATGCATGCTTTCTTCTACTGAGAATACAGATCAAACATTTTTCAGGATAAATGGGACATCTAATTCCTCTTTAAGGTGGTTGAGGCAGTCCCTTGTAAATGTCAACTAAGTAGAACATTGGGTCTAGGCTTTCAAGATCTTAAAGGAACAGTCTAAAGCAGATAGTCCCAGTATATACGTATTATTGTTGAGGGAAAAACTCAAAATTCAATGCAGAGAAGGCTATTTAGCCCAAGAAATATGGCTAATGACACTCATGGTCATTCATTTATATTCAGTGAGTAAACACTATACTATTATTGCTCAAGCCAAGGAAAAACAATCAAGCAGGAAGAAGGAATAAAGTGAATGGGGAAGGTCTAGAACTGCTGAGGAAATAAGGCTATGATAGCCAAAACCCTTTCTTCTCAGGTGCTGGGTTTCCTAATTTTAAAGAAACAGTATGAAAAGAGATATTGAGAAATATTTCAGTGGCATAATACACTTCTTATGTATCTCTCTTTTTGATCTCTTATTAAAGCTAAATGGGCTTGGAACAAATCCAATTTGTTCAATGAAGCTACTGGCCTTATGTTCCAAATCTAAGGAACACAGCATTAGGTTCTACCAAAATGCCTCTGGTTAGCTTCCCAGAGATACTGGCTGGCTACATTCTCTTTGTCCCTAAAGTGAAATGTAATGGAGGCACATTACATTCCTTGAATAAACATGTCAGGTTATAAGTCTGTCTGCAAGTGAGTTTTAGAGAATTTATGTTCAACTTGTGACTGTCTTTTAGCAAAAGGCAGGATGAAGGGGAAGATGCAGTTCAATCCAAGTCAAGCTCCATTGGAAAAAACTCCCATTACTTCTTTACTTACACAAGGAGTAGCTCTGACTGGCCATTTTCAGAAGTACTCCTAGCTTTTTCTCTCAGTTTCCCTGCCCCGATTTTGGATGAGTCTTTACTTTATAAGCATGGATTTAGGATGTGAGCAATTAAATGAAGAGAAAGCCAAAGAGGATGAAAAGCTCTAAAGCACATCATTATGTAGATGGTAATGCATTCACTGCTTCTGCTGCCAACAGAGAAAGAAATAATGGTATATGTAGCAGCAGACAGACAAATTTAGGGTAGACACCAGAGGAAACTAGCCACTGCTAATCAAAGGATAAAAATATCGTATTGTAGGTTTCCCAAGGGAGATTGTGTAGCTGCCCCAGTAGGTTTTTGAAAGAAATGGTTAACAATGATATTTCTTGAAATATCCAGAGATAGGAGAAAGTACTTATTCACCATCCCCTATCACCATGATTATAAATCATATAACTGTAATAATTCATTCACCTAGAAAAGGACACTTTCCTTTATTTCCTTCTCCCTTAAGCAATAAAATCATTACCCTTTTCCAAGTTGAAATCTGCTCAGGGGTTGCTTTTTTGTCCTGATTTTGATGTTCATTTATCAAGCTGATGAAAATGTGTATGCCCCATAAGGCCTTTTAATTATAATAAAATCCCAGAAATCTTCCATTGAACAAATAAACAAAAGAAAGAAAGGAAAGGTAGGTTTTTAGCAGGATGAAATCAAGACAAACTGTTCTGTACTTGTATTAGAGACCAGGTCCCAAAAGCTTTTTGATACTTTTCAGAATTTTTCCAGGGTCAGAGCAAACATCAAACCTACACAAAACAATCAGAGGTTGGAGCCATCATCTTTTCTGTCTTCAAAGTAGACTGACAAGGTACTAGGATTCTATGATTTGTTCTATTTTATTTTTCTGTAGAAAAAGAGCTGGGATATATAAAGCCTTGATAATGGTGAAATGTTAACAGGAATTTTTTTCCTCAAGTCCTCTCCTACCCATATCTGTTCAAATCCCAACTCTCCTGACAGCTGCATAAGTCTCCTTTAATCATCCCTTACATCTGAGCATGTCACGAAGTCATTTTTGTGCTATACTAATTGCCTTATTGTCTCAGGCAAAATTTTCCCTATGTTTCAGATTTGATTAAAGACCCTTGCTACACACTCCATACCCAGTTGCATTTTTTTTTGCACATCTTTGGTCATAAATGCAGAGATTTGTGAAAGGTCTATTTCTCACTAGATTCAAAGTTCATGAAGATGGGATCCTTGGCCAAGTTCACTCTTTGTTTCCAACATAATACAGTGCCTAAAATTTAGTAAGTATTCAACAAATATTTTAAGTTAGTTTATTCATTCATTAATGCATTTTAAATATACTGATGCCATTATACTAATACTCAAAAAGGTTAATAATACTTTTTTATTACCACATATTCAAGTTTTTAGTCTTAATATTCTATTTCACAATTAGTATTTATTTAAAATTCCTTCTGCATAATCATTTTCTCTCTTCGGGGATGGTTTCTGGTTTTGATTTGTTGTTTCTTCTCTTTTTCATTCCCTTCCACTGCCACCCATCCTCCTGACTCTTTAGAAAGAAGCAACATTCTCACAGACAAACTCTTCCTGGAGATATCGTGGTCTCCTAACTATCCAACAGGTATAAGTCTACAGAGGTGACACATTTGTGGGTGTGGAAGACAGATTTCTTGGAGCCATGATCTCATTTCTGAACTTTGAGGAAGTCCCGCATATACTTCACCTTGTTCAGATGCTGACAATTCCATTAGCAGGTGGGATGTTGAATTTCACAACCAGAACTCTGGCTTTGAATGTAAGTCCTTACAAGGGAAATTGAACTTAAATCCAAAAGTGTTTTAGAACTATAATGCTGGGGCCCCTGCCAGCCCTACTGAAACCAAATCTTAATTTTAGCAGGATCCTCAGATGACTTGTGTGTACATTAAAGTTTGAAAAGTGCTGTTTTAACACATCAGTGGATATAATCAATCTGGCATCAGAATTCTAATAGCTTATTAAAAGACTATTTATTATCTGCCCCTCAGTGTCCATTGAGGGATACTTCTCCATCTCTTCTATCATTATTTGAACCAAAAAGAAAATACAATATCTAAAATAAAATGCCCTTATTTGGCAAACCTAATAAACTTATGTAAAAAGTTATTGATTTTCATCTCAAAATAATTTCACTTTAAAGTCAGTAGAGCATTTGGAAGGGAAAGCAGAGGATAAAAGTGTTTACAGATATAATTATGAATAATAACTAGGTGTTCCTAGGCCAAACAACATTAAAATAAGAAAACACTATGGTTAACTGGTCAAAAATCTTTACCATATTACATACGATTATTGGTAATTGGAGACTCATTTGTCAGCACTAAGCTATTCATATTGATTTTTCTACTCATGCAAATTGGAAGTTTAGGATGTGGAATGAAGAAATAATTGTAAGCAAGATCTCTCTGGATTGAAAAAAGAGAATATTTTGTCAAGCTAAGAAAGCAATCCTCGATAATTTTGACACTTGTTTAGACCAAAAGCAAGGCAGAATCCAAAGGAAGCTTAAGAGCCTTGGGAACTTGCCAGTCTGTTTAAACACTTCACACATCATTCGAGGAAAATCAGACACACCATGTATGCAGAAAGCCTTAAAGACTTCCTTCCAGGTTAAAGAAATTTATGGGAATGCAGTTTAAGTTATTCATCCTTCTTACCATATGAGATTACCTCACTTTACACCAGGTGTTCTTGAAAATCATCGGAAACTTTCTTATATTAAAGAGAAATGTTTGATTTATAACTTGGATTTAAACCTATAACGAGGCATTCCACCCTGAGTGATCTCATGTACCCAAAGCAATAATAACCCCAGGGTGTCAGTGGATGGGAAGCGCTGCCTTGATGGACATTCTGCAGAGTATGTGTCAGCCCTTTTGCTCCCTGCTCAGAGTTTCTGGGAAGTGTGGTCTCTAGGGCTCTGGGAGAGAACTTGGCTGAGGGTGAACCATCTCATTATATTTAGTGAGGCACAGTTCCCACCCACCTCCACCTGCCACATCTTTCTTCTCTCTAGTTAATAGGGCGCAAGAAAAAGTTAGGCCTTCAACTTCCAGATGTCAAGCCAACAGTCATGGGGTGAGAGGCACTTGGTTAGACCCACAAAGGCACAGATAAAACAGGTAGCTCTGGATTCAAATTGTGGCTCTATTATATTAGCTTCTTGGCCTATAGTGGCTTAATCACAAGTAACAAAAATAGTGAGAGTCTATCAGTGGTTGGCAAACTCATTAGTCAATCGAGTGGCAAACCTCTGCTTGCAAGCTGCATGCCTCAGTACTCCAGTCACTTACAGCTCTTTCTCAGGTTCAGTGAAGAGAGCTTCTCTAGCCCTTTCTATCCCATAGT
This sequence comes from Lasiurus cinereus, assembly GCA_011751065.1. NCBI lineage: Eukaryota > Metazoa > Chordata > Mammalia > Chiroptera > Vespertilionidae > Lasiurus > Lasiurus cinereus. The sequence continues at coordinate 47,442,611 of JAAGEH010000226.1, forward strand.
TCTAGGAAGGAAGGCAGAATAGCATTGTGGTATGAAACAGACTCTGGCTTTGCGACTTAATAGCTGAGGAAAGTGACTTAAACTCTCAGTGCCATAGTTTTCTCAATAGGGACATAATTATTATAATTTAATGGGTTATTGTGAGGCTTAAATGATTAATATATAAAAAGCACTTGGAATAGTGCCTGTCAAATAAAAGGTTATTTATATTTATTATTATTACTAGAGGCCCAGTGCAAGAAATTTGTGCACGGGGTGGGGAGGATGACTTTCAGCCCAGCCTGCTCCCTCTCCAATCTAGGACCCCTTTGAGAGATGTCTGACTGCCCTTGTAGGCCCTATCCAGGTAGGATTGGGTCTAAACGGGCAGTTGGACATTCTTCTAACAATCCAGAACTGCTGGCTCCCAACTGCTTACCTGCCTGCCTTCCTGATTTCCCCTAACCACTTCTTCCTGCCAGCCTAATCACCCTCTAATCACTGCCCTTCCAGCCTGATTAATGCCTAACTACTCCCCTACCAGCCTGTTTGCGCCTAACTGCCCTCCCCTGCAAGCCTGGTCACCTCTAAGTGCTCTCCCCTGCAGGGATGGGTTCCCCCCAACTGTCCTTCCCTGCAGGCCTGATCACCCCAATTTTCTTCCTCTGTCAGCCTGGTTACCCCTAACTGTCCTCGCCTGCAGGCTTGATCACCCCCAACTGCCTTCCCCTGTTGACTTGATCACCCACAACTGCCCTCCCTTACGGGCTTGATCCCTGCCAACTGCCCTCCCCTGCTGGCCATCTTGTGGTGGCCATCTTGTGTCCACATGGAGGCAGGATCTTTTGACCATATGCGGCAGCCATCTTGTGTGTTGGAGTGATAGTCAATGTTCATATTACTCTTTTATTAGATAGGATAGAGGCCTGGTGCATGGATGGGGGCCAGCTGGTTTTCCCTGAAGGGTGTCCCAGATCAGGGTGGGGGTTCCCTTGGAGTGTGGGGTGGCCTGGGAAGGGGCCTATGGTGGTTTGCAGGCTGGTCACACCCCTCGGTGACCCAAGCAGAAGCCCTGGTATCTAGGATTTATTTATCTTCTACAATTGAAACTTTGTAGCCAGCAGAGCCCAGCCTTCTGCTTGCTCTGTGGTGGCAGCCATTGAAACTTTGTTGCCTGAAGCAGAGGCCTAGGCCAGCCAGGGTGTGGGAAAAGCCTGGCTTCCTCCTTCACCAGGGGCAACCCAAGCCTCCCTCCTGCTCTCTCTTTGGCCGTAGCCATCTTGGTTGGGTCAATCTGCATACTCGCTCCTGCTTGGCTGGTGAGCATGGCTTGTGGATGTAGCAGAGGTATGGTCAATTTGCATATTACTCTTTTTTTTTTAGATAGGATGTTCATTAAAAATAGGTTCCCTAGTAAATATCTCAATTTATAGTAAGATTTCACTTTGCAGGTTCTTTATTGAAATCCCAATTTTAAAAAGTTTGATTAACATTTTTATTTGATAATTATTATATAGTGATTGTAAAAATTAGGAAAATATGGCACTTACCATTTTTATGTATTTGCTTTTAAGTTTTATTTTCCCTGAACATGTTTTTGGTTTATTATATTAAAGACTATATATATGTTCCTTTGAATCATACATATTAAAATATATACATGTATATATTTATATAAGTATATATACTTTCATATATATTTAATGTGGCATACATATGAATCTGTATATTACATATTTATTATTTATATTAACAGAATAGATATTATATATTGTACATACTTATGTGATATTATGACATATAATGTAATTTGTATGTTGAATATAACATATTAAATTATATATAAAGTATATATTTTTATTACAGTATATATAATAAATATCTCTTTGCAAATTGAAATTGTAAGAATATACATATGCCCTTTTCAATAAATATAATATAGCAAATAGATGCCTGTGTTAGTAAATATTCTTTGAAAATGTGGTTTTTCATAGTTATATAATAGCACATAATGTGGACACCACCATATGTGTTATATAAATACCACATGGCACACATCCCATTATTTCTATTTTTGTCATGCTTTTTACTTATTTCTAATTACTCTCCAGAAACAAAACTTTTTTGATGAATGTTCTTGTACATAAATTTTTATGCACTGACTGCCTCTTTCAGCCAGGATGGAAAAGGAGATCAGATTTACATTCCCGCATCAAAAGACTGAAACAATAAGAGAAAATATGAAACAATGGTTTCAGACATTGAAACAGGCAGCACAGTGATCCCTGAGAGGGGAAACATATGAGAGAAGTCCTAAGATGGGCCTCTGGGAAGAGATAACAGACCACATCCCAGAAAGGGAGAACCCAGGCAACAATCAGAGGTTTATCCTGGTTGTAGAGATGGCTTTGGGACTTCAAGACCTCTAAGGTAGTGCCAAAGAAGGGAGAACTGCCCTATTAGACTGGCTCTTAAAAAGAATATTGCGGAGGTCTGCACAGGAACTCCATTCCACTCTTTCCTGCACAAGTGTGTGAGGAAACTCTCTGAGGCCAAAGGAACAGATGGAATGCCTATGCAGTCACATAGGGCTAGGAAGAGTCTATGTTCCCAATAAGCACCCCCAACGGAAAAGCTGCATATAACCTGGGGTATCCGGAGGAGTGCTCAGAGGCAATCACCTCAGTTGTGGGGCAAAATTAGTCATAAATGCCTACTCTGGCTCCACCTAATAATGCCTAAAAGCAAAGACCACAAAAGACAAAATGTTTCCAGGGAACCTACCTGCATCACCTGGTAGTATTTGCTCCTTGGGAAATCAGGGAGAAGTCCCAGGGGAAGGCAGTACATTAAAGGGCCATACTGTATCTAAGAAGAAATGCTTGGAAGAAGACAAGCCCACCTGTAAGAGAGGAAGGGATATTCTGGTCCATTAATGTTCATTAATTATTCATTCATTCAAGCATATAATGAGCACCTACCATGTACCATGAGTTTCCTCGGATTTTAGCATCAATTTGTACAGCCACCTCCTGATTCACAATCCATTCATAGAGCTGGTGCTCAGCCACTGTTTGGGGAAACAGAAGATGGCCAATTCCATTGCACATTCTGGCCAGCCTCTCTGGAATATGCCTATATGATAAAAAGAAAGCATCTGAAGAACACATGAAATCTGGTTTCCTAAGATATGATCAAACTGCCCTTCCTCAGAAGGCTTGAGTTGATTTGTGCTAAGCCAACAAAAAGATCTGCTGGTCAAGACCACCCTGTCATGAAACTCATGGACACTCTATGTCTGAGGCAGGAAAAAACCGAGAGCTCTGCTTTTTTTCCTGTTCTTGGATCACACTCAATAACGGGACTGCCTGTGACATGTTGCATTTCTCCCATTTTCTTCATTCCAAAATTGGCTATTAGATGGTTTCAAAATTGAGACAATTTTAAAGCAATCATTGCATCAAAGTAGAATCTAATTGGGGGAAAGTTATTTCTGGCAAAATCCTAAGCCAGGGGATTTTCTATCTCAGAAAATTATATACTGAGTCTGCCAACGCAGAATGGAAAGCTTAGTAGCATTAAGCACAACTCTGCCATTGTTCATTTCTGTAGCCTGGATTTGGTGAAGAGCCACTCAGGACAAGGCAGAGCTTACTGGAATTTATTTTGCAGTTGTCTCAAAACCAAAGAATGAGATGTGTGCCATTTGAAGGACACTTAGTGATGTCTAGTTCATTTTCCCACTTTAGGAACTCAGCACATGCCATGCCTTTGTTCAAATCGCTCCACCTTGGAATGCATGCCATTCTCACATCTCTAAATCAACCCAAAATGTTCTTGAAACTCACCTTATCCAAAAGCTGTCTACTCTAGCCCTGAAGGATTTCCCTTTCTACATACCTGGCAATATTAGAACCCTTTAGCATTTAATGAGGTGTGATTCCAAAAAGAGCATTCATTGCTTTCTGAGTGTTTTAATGGGGAGTGCCACATCCATCACAGTAATTAATTCAATTCAAGGGCCACCTCCTCCCTATGTAGCAGTCTCCAATGGGCTCTCATAAGACCCTGGGCTTACTTCTTTCTCAGTGGCTATCTCACGGGCATGGGTTCTGGTCTTTGCAATGCTTGTCTCTCTGAACCACTAAATAAGAGCTCATGAAGGCCTGAGGTCATGGCTAACATGTATTAACATTTCCAAAACATAGCACAAAGTAAAAACTCAATGGAAACTTATGGAATGAGTAGAAGTGAGAGAATGAATAAATGCATGCATGAACAAATGATTGAATTCCAAAAGCTTAGTAACTACTTGTTGATCAATTCATTGACTCTTGGCCATGAGAGCAGAAGGATTGCTTTCCTCTGTGCTGGATGAAAGCTGAAGATAACAAGTAACTTGTTCATAGGTTGCAGTAAAGGGAAAAATGAGAAACAAAAGCAACCACTGTCATATTAAGCCCTGTTAATACCCTAAACATAAGATCAGTTATGCAAGCATACCAGTCTCTGTCTTTTGAACAATTAACACAGCCTTTTTCTACTCTCATCCCCCAGGAATCTCACCTCCACCACTTTAGAGGAAAACTAGGTATCTCATTTCACCTGTAGGTTTAGGCTAGAAATATATCTTGGTAGAGACAGTTAGCCGCATCTACCACCCACCATAATACAGAGCCAAAGATAACACATCCTTTCTTAGCAGCTAGGTTCCAGCCAATGGGGTATGAGCTGAAGTGAGGCATACAACTTCTGGACAATCTTTTTAAAAGAAGAACATGATCTTCTTTTTCCTTCTATATTTTTCCCAGAAGCTGTAACAAAGAGAAGTGGAGAGCACCTGCATGGAAAGAGGTTGTATCCCTGATATTGGGCTATGCATGAGCCCTAATGTGAAAGAGGGATCATTTTCTTATTTCAGGATCTCTTGTAACAGTGACCTAACCTATATCTTAACCAGTATTTGTTCTTCAGGTGACAAAAAGTGTCTCAGAGAGTACTGGAGAACAGATGAAGAAAGGACACCTTTTTAAAGTGCTTCCAATGCAACAGGTGCTATGCTAGATGACAATCGCAGAAAATACTTATCATATTTCTCATTTTAGAAATGAGCACACTGCCTAGCTAGCATGGCTCAGCGGTTGAGCTTCGACCTATGAACCAGGAGGTCACGGTTCGATTCCTGGTGAGGGAACATGCCCGGGATTGAGGACACGATCCCCAGTAGAGGGCGTCTAGGAGGCAGCCAATCAATGATTCTTTCACATCACTGATGTTTCTATCTCTCTCTCCCTCTCCTTCATCTCTGAAATCAATAAAAATGTATTTTTTAAAAAAAGAAATGAGGACACTGATATTCAGCAAAGTCAAGTAACTCACACAAGATCACATAGCTAGTAAATAAAAATCTCGATTGAACATCATGCATAAATTGCCTCATTTAGTTCCCTCAACAACTCTTTGAAATAGATGCTACTATTGCATTGATTTTGCAGATGAGGAAAGGGGGCTGAGATTTATTAAAATTTTTTCTAAAGTCATAAAACTATTAAGAGATAGTGTTATTATTTAAACTGTGGTCTGATGAACTCTAGAGCTACAAGTCCCATCCCTCTGCTTAATTATGAGTGCATCTTTAGACTAAATTATTTTTCAGTTACTAAGGAATGTCCAGTGCCCAATCTTTGCCTTAGGTTAAAAAGTATGTCATCATTCTTAACGCAAGGGTCTAACATCATTTGATGGCTCACATGTGGCAAATTTGACCCCATTATAGAGCTTTTGAGTTAAGAGAGGAAAAAACACACAGCCCAATTTAAAAATGGGCAAAGGACTTGAGTAGACAGGTCCTTTCTAAAGAGGACATATAGAAGGCCAATAGAAACATAAAGAGATGCTTACTGTCACTAATTGTCAGAGAAATGCAAATTAAAACTGTAATTTACACCTATCAGAATGGCTATCATCAATAAATCAACAAACAAGTGTTAATGAGGATGTGGAGAACAGAAAACCCTAGTGCGCTATTGTTGAAAATGCAGATTGGTGCAGCCATTGTGGAAAACAGTAGGGAGTGTCCACAAATAATTAAAAATGACACTGCCTTATGACCCTTGGTTAAGAATGATGACATGCTTTTTAACCTAAGGCAAAGATTGGGCACTGGACATTCCTTATGTAACTGAAATATTCCCAGTGATTCCCCTTTTGGGAATATATCTGAAGAAACCCCAAAGACTAATTCAAAAGTTTGTGAACCCCTATACTCATTGTAGCTTTATTTACAATAGGCAAGATTTGGAAGTAGCCAAAATGTCTATCAGTAGGTTGGTGGATAAAAAAAAACATCAGTGGTACATTTACACAATTTTATATACTACTCAGCCATAAAAAGGAAGAAAATCTTACCTTTTGTGACAGCATGGATGAACCTGGAGAATATTATGCTAAATGAAATAAGCCAGTCAGAGAAAGACAAATGCCCTATGATTTCACTCATATGTGGAATCTAATGAACAAAATAAATTAACAAACAAAACAGAAACAGACACATAGAGAAAAAAGACCGCCAGTTGTCAGAAAGGAAAGTTGGGTGAAAAGGATGAAAACATTAAGGAAAAACAGTAACTCATAGACATAGACAACAGTAGGTTGATTACCAGAATGAAAGCAGGGTTGAGGGTTGGGGGGGAGAAAGAAGAGGAATAAATAAATGGTGAAGAAAGGAAACTTGACTGTGGGTGGTGAACACACAATATAATATATAGATGATGTATTATAGCATTTTACACCTGAAACCTATATAATTTCATTTAACAATGTTGCCCAAATAAATTCAATTAAAAATATTAGCAACTCAAACCACAGAAAAAAGAGAGCATTCTAAAAATGCAACGCTGGATCAACAATCAAAAATAAAAAAATTTTCCATTTTGGTAAAAATCTTATCAATAGTTTCATTAAAAATACTTGGCAAAATTAACACCTCCATAATAAACATTCTTAGCAAACTAAGAAAAAAAAAGAAACTTACACCATGTGATAAATGGCAACTATGAAAAACTTACATCTAACATCACACTGAATAGTGTAAAAGCTTTCCGCAAAGATTGAATAAGACACAGATATCTGTTCTCACCCTTTCTCTTCGTCATTGTACTGGAATTCCTATTCTGTGCAATAAAGAAAGATGGCCTTTTCCAGTTTTGCTCAATGGTTAAAGCATCGGCCCTTAAACCAGAGTAGAGAGTTTGAGATTTCTGGCTATGGTTGGGGCATTAGCAGAGGATAACCAATTGATGTGTGTCTCTCTCTCCCCTTTCTTACCCTCCCTTCAACCTTCTCTAAAAAAAGTAAATGGAAAAAATATCCTTGGGTACATAAATTGCCTCATTTAATTCCCTCAACAACTCTTTGAAATAGATGCTACTATTGCACTGATTTTGCAGATGAGGAAAGGGGCTGAGATTTATTAAATTTTTTTCTAAAGTCATAAAAAAAACACAAAGAAGGAAAACTTCATGAAGATTACAAAGGAAGAAGTAAAATTGTCTATGCAGAGACAACATGATTGTTTACCTAGAAAACCCTAAGGAATTATTTTTATTTCCTATTGCTTCTGTAACAATGACGGCAAACTTAATGGCTTAAAATCACACAAATTGATTCATACAGGTTCTGTAGGTTATAAGTCCCATATGAGTCTCACTGAACTAAAGTGACAAGTGTTGGTGGGGCTGTGTTTCTGGAGGAAATAGGGGAGAAGCTGCCTTGTTGATTGCACCAACTACTAGAGCCCACCCACATCTCTTGACTTATCATCTGCTCCCCACATCTTCGAAGCCAGCAATATTGCATCTCTCTGACCATTCTTCACACACAAATATTTTTTTCTCAGTCTGTGCCTCGATTTTCAGTTTTTATTAGTGGTGTCCTTTAAAAATAGAAAATTCAAATTTCGATTAGGTCAATTTAATCATGTTTTTCATTTATGGATAGCGCTTTTCCATGACCTATTAAGCATCTTTGCTTAACCCAAGGCTGCATAGCTATTAGAGGTTTTATAGTTTTAACTTTTATTTTTGGTCTTTAGTCACTTTCAGATACACTTCAAATTAAAAAAATTTTTTAAATATATTTTATTGATTTTTTACAGAGAGGAAGGGAGAGGGATAGAAAGTCAGAAACATCGATGAGAGAGAGACATCTATCAGCCACCTCCTGCACGCCCCCTACTGGAGATGTGCCCACAAGCAAAGTACATGCCCCTGACTGGAATCGAACCTGGGACCCTTCAGTCCGCAGACCGATGCTCTATCCACTGAGCCAAACCGGTCTTGGCCAAATTAAAATTTTTGTATGATGTGTGAAAGAAGTCAATTGGTTATCCAATTGATCCAGATCATTTGTAGAAAAGATGACCCTTTTCCCATCAAATTACTTTGGTATATTTATTTTTTGTTGTTGTTGCTAATCCTCAACTGAGGATATTTTTTCATTGATTTTTAGAGAAAGTGGAAAGGAGGGGGAGAGAGAGGGAGAAAAATCAATGTGATTGGTGGCCTCCCACATGCGTCTGACCAAGACCAAGGATCAAGCCTGCAACTGAGGTACACACCCTTGTCCAGAATAGAACCTGGAACCCTTTGGTCCACAGGCTGACACTCTATCCACTGAGTCAAACTGGCCATGGTACATTTCTTGTAAATCAAGTGGTTGCATATGTGTACATTTATTTTCAGACTCTATTCTATTTTCTTCATCTATTTATCTATCCTTTAACCAATATCGCATTGCCTTAATTACTAAAGTTACAGAATAATTTTCAAATTATGTAGAGTGACTCCTTCAACTATGTTCTTCTTTCTCAAACTTTTATCACAAAATTTTGGCCATTCTAGGTGCTTTTCATTTTCTATACATTTTAGAGTCACGTTAATACTTTCTCCACACAAATCTCTTGGAATTTTAGCTGGAATTTCATTAATAGGCCAGTTTGGGAATAATTGACATGTTAGTAATATACAGTCTTCTAATTCATAAACACTTATAGCTCTCATTTATTTAGGCCTTTAATCTTTCCAAAAAATATTATATAGTATTCAGTGTAGAGGTCTTCTACCTTATTGTTAGATTTATTTGATGAAGTATTGAATTTTACAATTATAATGATACTATTGTGATAATCTGGTTATTATATTTAACAGAAAAGAAGTAAAGGAAGACTAGATAATACAGGCAAGCCATTTATACAGGAAGCTGTAATCTAACACTCTCCAAGTCTGTTCCCTGCTGATTGATGGGGAAAAGGCTTAGACTAAGGCAGTTTAGATACATGCCCAACAAGGTCTGAGTTATGTGGGAAGGTGTCTACTTGTCAGTAATACCTGGGAGTGACTCAATGGCCAGAACAGTCATGGCCACTGCAAGAGCACAAAACCTGAATATTTAAACTCCTGGCAAAGCAGCCTCTCTCTTGCACATTGGGCTCCCATCTCTCTGGTGGCAAGGGGCATGCTCCCCTGCATTCACCCACATGGACCATGGCCATGTGGACTCCAAGCAATGGACTAATGGACTTGAACTAGCCTGATGCTCTGTAGGACACAGCTCCACCATGGAAAGGACACTTTGGACACTGGCCCTGCTTCTGGCTTTGCTGAATTCACAGCTTCCCCATTCCCAGGGCTGGGTTAAGAGGCAGGGGACTTTGAAAACTGAAGAATATAACTCCTTGCAAAGAAAGTCTTTTTTCCACATCTCATTCTCTTGTGGGGGCTTCTGAACATGCTTATCTGGGCGATACCCCAAGAACCACATGCCTTTGAGTGACGGAGCAATCTGGCCCACTGATTCCTCCAGCAACAAATTGTCCAGAAGTTAGCAAGCTTTTTAAATAGAGGCCAAAGAAGTTAAGTGTAGCTTGTGTTTAGCATGTGCTTTAACAAAGAAAGTAAAGTTATTTAATACCCCATCAGTCAATAAAGGTTGGCTGAGTATCTACAACATGCAAAAGTCTAGTTGCCTCAGGAATGCAAAGTTGATTACATACTAATCCTCTCTGGGGTTTTTGGGAGACATTATATCAGTGATTACCAGAAGTGTCCCCTTCTTTCAGCAAGTTCTTAACTCAGAGGTTCCAAACTCTAATTATACATTATAAAGACCTATGATATTTTATGAAAATACAGATATCCAGACCCCACCCAAAGCTACTCATAAGCCGAAATTCAAAACTTCCCTCTAAGGAAGTTATTCCAAAGTATTATTGTCAACACATTCCTTTTGGCCATGGTGTTGTTATTTTTTCCTTCTCAAAAAACACATCCAAGCCCTTTTTTACTGTATCACTTTCATCTTTATACACCTAGAACTTTATACATAGCACACATTAAACATAACCTCAAAGAATGGGCGGATAATTGCCTGCTAACAAAAACAAGAGGAAAAAGAAAATCTGCTAAGACAGCATTCCCAGCAGTCTCCCGGGAGAGTGTTCACTGGGCTGAAGGCATTTCAGTGAGGTGAGCTGGGAGGCAATGAAGGTTCTTAGCAGGACTGGCTATGTAATTTGGGGGCCAATTCAAAATGAAAATATAGGTGCCTTGTTCAAAAAGTATGAAGCATTTCAAAGCAAAAAAGCATTTATCTAAGCACGAGGACCTGTGGGCTGGCACTGGTTACTTTTCCATGAAGCTGAGGACCAGAGTGCTCCCTTTACAGTCAGCACTTCCACACATTTGCTGGTAATCAGACCTGCAGTAAAGCAGTTGGTAGCATTTTCATCCCAATGGTTATGTTAAAACACCACACACACACACACACACACACAGAGAGACACACACACCCCAACAATTCTTTAGTTCTTAATTTTTTATTTATCCCTTCTTGACTCCTAGAGAAATAATTTGAAATGTAGTCATCCTTTCTGCTGCTCTTGTTTTGGGAAAGCATACATATTTTTGATGTTGCACGTTTTCTTTATTGACAATCCCATAAAACTTGAAAATCTGAGATTAGGACTTGAAGTTCATTCAGCTTCACTAAATGCCATTTCTACAGCTTTCAGCTTTTGTCTCAAATAGAAGCAACATTTTCTGAGTAACCACTAAATGCATTTTACTGATCCTCTTAACAACAACAACAACAACAAAAAAGAACTTTGTTTCAACTGATGAACCTAAGGCTTAGAGAGGTTAAAACTTGTATAAGTAGGGGCTACTGAGAAGTATTTAAGATCATGGACTCAAAATCAGACAGATCTAGGTTCAAATCTTATATTTTGCTTACTAGTATATACATAAGAGTTTGGATAAACTACTACATGCCTGTGAATTATATTTTCTGTAATTGTACAAAAGAGAGAATATATCAAACTCAGAATTGCTATGTGGATTGAGATAAGTAAAGTTCCAAGTTCAAGATAAACAATAAACAGTGGTGATTACCATTAAAGTCTTATCTGGTAAGTAGTAATGTTCAGATTTTTTTCCCTCCCTCTCTGAAGATAACATTGGTAAATTTTCACTCTCTTATTTTAGATAATCCATGGATTAAAGACAAAGTTATAAACATCAATTACCTTCAAGCTGAGCTTGGAGGCTAGGAAAATAAATTATTATGTGCAAATATTGGAGAAGATACAAAATACAGTGCAACTAGCCTATTGAAAAGACCATACTGAATGTTAAAAGTATTGGCTTTCTTTCCTATTCTTTAAGCTCATATAAGAGTGTGCAGAGTTGTCTTATAAATGCACTTAAAGAAGTTAACAGCTCATTTAAGTTAATAGCAATACTTTCTATTCATCCCTGACACAATGGTGGATACCTGGAACATGTTCCCTTCTAATATAATTTTCCTCTCTATATATCTTCACTTGTCAGGGGGTAGTGAGATCAGAGCCTCAACCTTATGTTATTCTTTCTGCTATAACTCCGTGTTTGGCAGAGCTCTGTATATAGTAGGCTGGGAGATACGGTGATTGATTATAATGGGCAAGGGAGAAATGATTTGGACCAGAGTATTTTCAAAACAAAATCTGTGACTCTGTACTGAAAACCTGTAGAGAGAAAAGGCAGGCATGTTATTTTTTTAAAAAAATACTACTTATCAGGATTTTGTAATTACAAAAACAATGCTTATTGCCAAAATTTTGGGTAATACAGAAAAAAATAGAAAACTGTAGAAGAATAAAATCATCCAACTTTCTACCTTCAAAGTCAGTTACATTCCAATGCCTTTCCGTTAGGTACCTTCTTGTTACCACGTCTCTCCATGTATCCTTCTGTCCCTTCTTTCCTCCTTCCTTTCTCCTATACCTAATGACTTCATGCCATCTTTTATTCATTCACCCACCTACATATCCCTCATGCTGTAGCCAGTATTAAAATCTGACCTATACATCAGACTTCTTATAATCCTCTCACTCTGTATAGAAGTTTTAAATGACCTGGGTTCCATTTTCTTGGGATTTAGCCCTCTATGTAAATTAACCTGGTAAAGCACCTGTTTATGGTTGTAACTATACTCCACAAAGCTTTATTATTTTCAGAAGATATATCAGAGGGTTAGAATTTCAGGTAGCCCAATGAAAGAGCCATTTAGTGGAGGTAAGACCATCAAATGTATTAAACAAATATTTACTGAGCACAACTGGAAGAAGCATCACAGTATAGTAAAAAAAAGAAAAAAAAACACACATCTACGCACTTTAACACCCCATTGACATGAACAGATCTTTCATACAGGAACTCAATAAGAAAACAGCAGCCTTAAATGACACATTAGATCAGATAGATTTAATTAATGTTTTTAGAACATTTCATTCTAGAGCTGCAAAATATGTATCCTTTTCAAGTATACATGGGATATTTTCCAGGATATACCACATTTTAGGCCACAAAACAACTCTCAATAAATTTAAGAAGATTGAAACCATATCAAGCAAGCATCTTCTCTAACTATAATTGTATGAAACTAGAAATCAATTACAAGGGAAAAAAACTGAAAAACACACAAACACATGAAAGTTAAATAACATGTTACTAAACAATGAATTGGTTAATAATGTCATCAATTAGAAAATGACTAAAGGACCTGAATAGACACATCTCCAAAGAGAACATATAAGGCCAATAGACATATGAAGAGATGTTCACCACTGAACATCAGAGAAATGCAAATTAAAACTACAGTGAATTATCTATTATCTCACACCTGTCAGAATAGCTATCAGTAATAAATCAACTAACAACAAATGTTGGGGAGGATGTGGAGAAAAGAGAACCCACATGCACTGCTGGTGGGAATGCACATTGGTGCAACCATTATGGAAAATATTATGAGGGTTCCTAAAAAAAATAGAAAATGAAATCTACGATATGACCTGGCAATTCCACTGATTCAGAAAGATGTATGCACCTCATGTTCATTGTAGCATTATTTATAATAAGCAACAAATGGAAACAACCCAAGTGCTCATCAGTACACAACTGGGTCAAGAAGATGTGGTAGTTATATACTATTATTCAGCCATAAAAAATGAATAAAATTTTACTCTTTACAACAGCATGGATGGACTGAGAGGGTGTTATGTTAAGTGAAATAAGACAGAGAAAGACAAAGGCCATATGACTTCACTTATATGTAGAATCTAAAGAACAAAGTAAATGAGCAAACAAATATAAGCAGACTCATAGATATGGTGAACAGACTGATAGTTGCCAGAGGAGGTAACTGGGGGAAAAAGACAAAGGGATTAAGAAGTACTAATTGGTAGTTATAAACTAGTTATAGGGATACAAAAGTACTATATAGGAAATATAGTCAATAATATTGTGATTATTATGTATGATGCCAGACAGGTACTTGAAATAGAGGTACTATGTAAAGTATATGATTATCCTATCTAATAAAAGAGTAATATGCAAATTGACCATATCTCTGCCACACCCACAAGCCATGCCTACCAGCCAATCAGAGTGAGTATGCAAATTAACCCAACCAGGATGGCTACAGAGCAGAAGGAGGCTTGGGTTGCCCCTGGCAATGGAAGAAGCCAAGTTTCCTCACACTCTGGTGGCCCCAGACCTAGGGTTAAGGCAACAAAGTTTCAATGGCTGTGGGAGCAGAAGGTTTGGCTCTGCTCCAGGCTACAAAGTTTCAATTGTAGAATATAAATAAATCCCTGATACCAGGGCCTCCACTTATGTTGCCAGGGGGCATGACTGGCCTGCAAACCACCACAGGCCCCTCATCCAGGCCACCCCACACCCCACGAGTACACTCACCCTGATCCAGGACACCCCTCAGGGCAAACCAGCTGGCTCCCACCCATGCACCAGGCCTCTATCCTATCTAATAAAAGAATAATATGCAGATCGACCATTACTCCAAGACACAAGATGGCTGCCCCAGGTTATCAAAAGATTATGCCCTCATGTGGACACAAGACGGCTACCACAAGATGGCCAGCAGGGGAGAGCAGTTGGGAAGGACCAGGCCTGCAAGAGAGGGCAGTTGTGGGTGATCAGGCCAACAGGGGCAGAAAATTGGGAAGGACTAGGCCTTAATGGAGGGCAGTTGGGGGTGATCAAGCCTGCAGGGAAGGGCAGTTGGGGGTGACCAGGCTTGCAGGGAAGGGCAGTTGGGGGTGACCAGGCCTGCAGGGGAGGGCAGTTAGAGGCAAATGGGCTGGCAGGGGATCAGTTAGGCATCAGTCAGGCTGGCAGGGGAGTAGGGGATGATCAGGCCGAAACGGTTAGGGGCAATCAGGAAGGCAGGCAGGTGAGCAGTTGGATTGGGCCTAAACAGGCAGTTGGACATCCCTCAAAGGGTCCCAGATTGGAGAGCGTGAAGTCTGGGCTGAATTTTATGCACCAGACCTCTAGTCTAATCATAATGCTGTATATCTGAAACTAATACAAAATAATACTGAATGTGACTGTAATTGAAAAACAAACTTTAAAAATCTAGATTTAAGTCCAACTACTCACTAGCAACCCACCAATTTAATCTCTCTGAGCCTCAGTGAAATGGTAAGGCCAACTTCATAAGCTTTTAATGAAGCTTTAATAAATAAGAAGTGTAAAATGCTTGGTTTATAAGAGTTTCTTTAAAGACTAGTGCAAAGTGATATAAAATTTTTTAAAAAATGAATTAGACATGATTCATATCCTCAGAAAGCTTACTATGTAGGAGAATAGATAAGACACATATAAAAACAACCATAATACTGAATTTTAAAAACTCATTAAGATCCATGTACATATACCCATTTTACAGTTGAGGAGATTGAAGCCTCAGAGGAAGGGAAGTGATTTGACCAAGGTCACACAGGTAGAAAGTTGCAAAACCAGCATTTGAATCCAGATGTGCAGTACATTTTACAACATAGGCACTTGCCTTTTTAAACCTGCTTATATGACTAACCCTTGATATCAGCAAATATCATCTTGCTAACACAAAACTGCAGATTCCATTTTGAAATTTTGCCTAAAATTTAGATCATGACTTAATACAGGAAGAGTTTGGGGATTGGGTCAGAATATCTAGGGCCTCAAATTTAAATTTTTGACTATTCAAATGAGTCCATCCATATAGTCACAGAGATACATTGTGAACATTTTAATCACATGACTTAAAACAAGTCCTATTACTAGTTCTCAAGGTTGCTTACACAGGCTGTACTGGTGGAATTTTTAAAATAAGTATTATAATTATCATGTCAATATCATTTTCACATTGTATTTTCTCAGGGTTAAAAATGCTAATTTGTTTAATTTAAATAGTTAAAACATCTCACAATTTTTGTAACCCTATTTTGTTATCTTATTATTTTATTCTGAAAGCCTCAAAAAATGTGAAAGGCAACGCTTCCCTCCACCAATTCTGTGATGTTCATTGAGGCCCAAGCAGGAAGGGAATCTCATCATCCACGTAGGCAGGGCCTTATCGTTCATATAGCTCACATGCTTTCTCAACAGTGGTTTCCAGACCCAGGGAATTTCCACCAGAGCAGGGCTGCTGCTACTACCAAATGGCTAGGCAGTGGGTTGAGTATTCAGGGTCTCATACTGGTGGCCACCCAGGCCAATAGTGGCATTAAACAGAAATTTCTTCTTACATCGATGTGAAGGTCTGACCAGTCTCACTTGATCATCAGGCAGGCTTTCCATGATTTATTGACTTAAAACTTCCTTTTTTGAAAAAAGATGGTGGGACTCCCAGGTTCTGGTCTGGCATGGGAGGAGCTTGAAAATCACAACTCATCCTAACAAGAAAATGCTCAAGAAGTAGAAAAGGAATGACTCTTCTTAGATTCGAAGAGGCGTTAGGACTAGATTGGTGCCCCTGGAACTGGGGAGACAGACAGGCAGATACTGAGAATCTCCACTTCAGAACAGGAGTCCCTGTGGGAACCAGTGCTGAAGTGGGGAAACCAGATGATAATTGATGAATTGCTGGAGGCTCAGCCCGGACAAGTTTGAGAGTCAAAACTCTTGGGGTGCCAAGTCATGGTGTGGGGAATGGGGATGACACTCACTTCGTATGAGATTTACCTCCAGAAGCCCATCGAGGCTCTCAGATCAGAGAAAAAGCTCCTCTTGCTTCCCACAGGGGTAGGAAGAATTAACCAGAGCATTCTGTTCTTCCTCATGAGGTCTGAATTCAGGAGAAACTTCCAGGGCCTAACCTGCAGGGGTTTTATCAGAACCTAATGACCTGGGCCCCAACTCCATCTGGCTCTGACCTTTCAAAGTTAACTTTCTGTAGAAACTTTCACCAACTCAAGCCCAGTCTAGCCATTTGTCCCACCTAAGAGGGGACCGAGAAGCACTTGTGGATTTCACAGTCCAGAGGCACAGACTCACTCAAAGACTGAGGCCGAATCATAGGACTATGGAGTGCTTCCCTCCAACCATGGCTCATCAAGCATTCCTAAACATCTTTTTACAGCAATTCCTTTTACCCAGTCTATGGTTTCCTGCCATCAAGAAAAAGTTATAAAGCATAATAAAAGGCAGAAAACAACATTTGAAAAGACAGAGCAAACATACCAGACTCAGATATGGCAAGAATGTTGGGATTATCAGACTGGGAAATGAAAATGCCTATGACTAATATGCAAAGTGCTCTAATGAATCAAGTAGTCAGCACTACTCACTAGGCAATACCAAACTCCTTTCTGAAGTAATTAACCCCTTTACACTCCTGGGGACATTGTATGAGGGTCCTATTGTTCCACATTTTTACCAACTCGTAGTATTGCATGAATCTTTGATTTTTGGCAAGCTGGTGAGTAAGAAAACACATTTGTATGATTTCAATTTGGTAATATGTTGAGTAGATTCAGCATCTCTTTAGATGTTTATGAAAACAGTTGCATTTCTTCTTCTGTGAAAGCCAGACAATACCTTACACCCTTTCACTACTAGGTTGTTCATCTTCTTATTGGCTTGTAGTTCTTTTCTAGATGCTGAAATTATATCAGTTAATTGCCCTCAATCTTCCCATTTCCACTGCATTATCCATGCAGCCAATCAAGTTAACTTTCTGTAGAAACTTTCACCATACATGTCTATCTAATTGTCTCAAAATTCTTTTAAGAATTCAACAAATAAAAATTTTAAAACACATTTGAACATAATTGCAAAACATACTTTTTCTTTCTTCCTCACCCCAAAGTTAGAAAAAGTACTGGAAACGGGTGAATCTTAAGGATCAAAAGTTTTCAATATCTTAGAAGAGGAATTTTGCCCATTCACTGTTCATCTTGATCTCGTTGTTTTGACATAACAATTAAACACACATGTACTTTATGTTCATGAATGTCCTCAATTCCCCTAATTATCCCAGCTCTGAATTGTAGGCAAAATCACAAGGTTTGGGGGAAGGGTGGAGAGAATGTGAAGCCAGAGGCAGGGAACTTTATTGATGTTGCCTCTGTCTATAGGGTGTATCATATTTTAGGAGGAAAAGTATGCATTCTGAACTGGTTTCATTTACTTACA
>JAAGEH010000226.1:47465603-47518132 GCA_011751065.1 Lasiurus cinereus
ATTTTTTCTAAGAGAAATGGACATACAAATGGGTAAAACACACATGAAAGATGGTCAACACCATTGGTCATTAGAGAAATGCAAATCAAAACTCCAATGAGATGCCATTTGGTAAAAACTCAAAAAAAAAAAAAAGGTTGGTAAAATGATGAGATGTTGGACTCCTCATACACTGCTAGTGGAAATGTAGAATGGTGTAGTTGCTGTGAAAAGCATTTGGTTTCTGAATAGTGTATTAGAGTTCTCTACACAAACAGAATATATATATATTTATATATATATATATATATATATATGGATAAATTTATTATCATGATTTGGCTCACACCATTATGAAAGCTGAAAAGTCCCATGATCTGCTGCTGTCTGCAAGTGAGGGACTGAGGAAAGCTCGCTGTGTAATTCAGTCTAAGTGGAAAGTCCTGAGAACAAGGAGTGGATGATGTAGGTTTGTCCAGGTCTGAAGATCTAAGAATCAGGAGCACAGAGAGCAAGAGAAGATCAATGTTCCAACCCACCAGTCAAGTAGGAAGGGCCTAACTCTTCCTTTCTCTGCCTTTTTTTTCTATATAGGCCTTCCATAGGTTGCAGGATGTCTTCCCACATTGAGGTAGGCAATCACTTTACTGAGTCCACCAATTCAAATTCTAATTTCATCCAGAAACACCTCACAAACACCTGAAATAATATTTAGGCACATATTTGGGCACCCCAAGATCAATCAAGTTGGAAAATAAAACTATCACTAGTTAAGCATAGACTTACTTGGTGACTGAGCAAGTCCACTCCTGATATTTAACCAAAAGAATTAAAAATGGGTGTTGAGCCTGCCAGAGTGGCTCAGTGGTTGAACATCGACTAATGAACCAGAAGGTCATGGTTTGATTACTATTCTGGGCCCATGCTCACGTTGTGAGTTAGATCCCCAGTGTGGGGTATTCAGGATGCAGCTGATCAATGGTTCTCTCTCATCATTAATGTTTCTATCTCTCCCCTCTTCTTCCTTCCTCTCTGAAATCAATACAAATATAATTGTTAAAAAGGGTGTTCAAACAAACATTTGTACAAGAGTATTAATATAGCCCTGGCCAGTGTCCTCAATGGTTAGAGCATTGACCTGCACACAAAGGGTCATGGGTTGCGGGTTCGCTCCCCACCCCTAGTCAGGCTGTGTGTAGCAGACAACCAGTAGATGGTCTCTCTCATTTTGGTGTTTTTCTCTTTTTCTCTCTATCTTGCTGTTTCTCCTCTCCTTTCTTTCTTCCTTTCCACTCTCTTTGAAAAGCAATGGGAAAAAAAATCTTTATGTGAGGATTAACAACAACAAAAAGAATATAATACAGCACTGTTCACAAGAGACAAAAGGTGGAAACAACCCAAATGTCTACCACCTAATGATTGGATAATCAAAATATTGTATATACACATAATTGAGTATTATTCTTCCATAAAAAGGAATGGAGTATTGATATATACTACAACATGAATGAACCTTGAAGATATTATGCAAAGTGAAAGAAGCCAGTCTCAAAAGGTGACATGTCCTAAGATTCCTTCTATATGAAATATCCAGAATAGGCAAATCCAAAGAGGGAATGTGGACTAGTGATGATTACGGGTTGGTGGTGGACAGGGAATAAGTGAGTGCTTCATGGGACATGTGTCCTTGGTGATGCTGAATATGTTCTGACACTAGGTAGAGGTGATGGTTGCACAACACTATGAGTGTGATAAGTGTCACCAAGGATAAATTTTATGCAATGTATATGTTAGCACAATTAACAAAAATTTAAGATTTCCTAACACCTGTTTGGGGGCCTACAATTCCCAGGCTCTTCAACCTGAAGCTGCTGAGATTCTAAAAGGTGGTCCTCAGTTACATTTCTTTATCATCATTATGGCAACTCAATTCTCCTGTGTGAAATTCTAAGTGTGCCACACCAGCACAGCCATGGGTGAACCTGAGGGAAGGTGGGTGGATGTGAAGGATTAGACAAGACAGACAAGAGAATAAAGCTGGGACTAAGCGGATGCTGCCCTCTGATTAGAGAGACAGTGCCAAGGCCTGCAAGCTGAGTCTTTATTTTATAGCCAGATTCCTCGAGGCAAAGTAACGGCGTGGTCAAGATGTTTACAATGTTCTCCCAGGTTTCAAATCCTTTCAATTACCTGCACCTGATCAAGCTTTGTTTACTTGCTGTACCTCCTGCAGCCCATATCACTCAGCCACCTGGGACCACAGGTTCAGACCATAAGGTCAAGCTTACTACTAAAGCCTTTGGCTATAATTGTGCTGGGACTTGCACATGCCTATGCCATGAGAGGATCCTGCCCTCTCATTAGTCCCAGGCTTGAACCTGTCTAAACGCTGTAGCTCCTTTCCACAATAAGAATACTGTAGTTATAATTGTGTGTCAGGAATGCTTTATTGATTTCTTAAATAATTATAAAACTCCTGCTATGTGGCAACCTCTATGTTAGACTCTGAAAAATCTACTCTGAAAGAACTTAAATCATAGAAAAGAGACTGACAGAAAATAAAGAGATAATTTCACAAGTGCCCAGTATTATGAGGAAAGTAAGCCAGAGTGACCTGGTGGAGACTGAGAGGAAGCAAGGGGAAGCCCCTTGAGCTGAGATGCTAAATCAGGAAGGAACTGCTGGAAGAGTCTTCCAGGGAGAGGGAACAGCATGTGCAACAGCCTAAAACAGGAAAGACTTTGGCTTGTTCAGAAAAGGCCCAAGTGGCTGCAGCATAAAAGGTGGGAAATGTAGGCATGAATCGATCCTGTAAGATCTGTAGGTTCATTGGGAAGCCATCGGAGGATTTTAGGCAAAGGAAACCATAATCTGATACTTCACAAAGACCATGCAGGATGCTGTGTGGAGCATGCTTTGTGGGGCGCCGAGTGGAGCTAGGGAGGTCAGTTAGGAAACCCTTGCATTGGATTCCACAGGAGAGGCAGTGGTGGCTCTGAGCTGTGTGGAACAGCAGAAGTGGAAAAGCACCCACAAGTCTCCAACCCATCCCCTGCATGCCATTTTGGATGCTCCTGTCTGTTGGACATCATGTGCTAAACTGAGCCTCAGTACCCGGCCCCAGCAGGGCTGTCCTGCCAGCCCCTTGTCATACCAGTCCTGTTCTGATGTTCTTGCAGGGCCAGAGGGACAGAGGTCTTAGAGCACCCATGAACAACAACAGAAAAAATGCAAGGAAGAATAGCTGAGATTTCTTCTATTTTCCAGATTATGGGCTCTGTTACAAGCACACTGGTCTAGACATTTCCTTTTTATGAAGGGAGATCCTGCTGTTCAAAGCAGGGCTTTTTATAAAGCAGGCACTCTGTGCCCCTGACACGCCATGGGAGCAGGGCCTCTTGGCTTGGCCATTCTTCCCTGTGGGGGTGGGGGTGGGGGAGGAGGCAGGGGAGGACAAAATTCCTGAAAGTCACAGCTTAGCTTTGAGGGCAGTTTATTCATCCCAGTATTAGTGGTCAACCCCAGACTCACTGCCCAACTCTGGGTCTCCCCAATTCCCTCATCCCCACTGCCCCTCTCATCATTGAGGACTAGCTTAGAGCTGAATCAGAGGCAGAGAAAGTAGACTAGGAACCCAAAGTCGACAAATAATCTGAATGGAGGGAAAATGACACCTGTCAAGATATGCCTTGGAAAACCAAACTCCTTTACGCTTCAGATTCCTTAGGAAAGGCTTGATGTCTTAAAGGAAAATGCTGCATACTGATTCCCCGTTTAAAGCAAAATATAGTTTGGTTAACAAGAAGCCAAAGGCCTAAAAAGCAAGACTCGGGAGTTTCTATGTGATAAGAGAAAGCTGGGAGCTACTGGAGGCTTTTGATTATTCTTCTTACATTGGGTATAACCAATTGCTTGTGGGGAGACTGAAAGCTGGAGAGCTACAATGGACTACTGCAAAAGCTCCGAGATGTGGCAGCTAAAGCCTGGACCAGGGTCTCTCTAAAGCCCTTAAGTTTATAAGCAGATCTCCAGACAGCATGTGTGTGGGCTTCTGTGTAGAAGCAGTCATGGAAGCGGACTGAATACACAGGTTTAGTGTTGTAATAGAATTTACCGCCAGGTTAATCTGCCATCCATCACTAATGGAGTGCATAATTATGACTTTGGGGTAATTAGGCATAAATGGTAAACAGTTTATGTAATTAAGTATAATTGGTGTTACTTTTATATAACTGAACACAATTTAGCTTTTCTTTTCTCACTTTAAGCTTTCCAATATCCACACTGTTATTAGTGTGGCTGAATTTCCCTGATCCTAACACTGAATTATCACCATCCTAAGGAAGAGCCAAACCAATTAGTGTAGGAATGTTCACAGCCAGTCTTCCAAGGAGGGTCCTCCTTGGGTAGCACAGTTATTTGGGGCTTTACCGTGCAGAAGAAGAAAGGAGGGAAGAAAAGCTGGGACACAGACTAGAGCTGAGAATTAGAGGAAAGTTTGCAGAGGGAACTGCAGATGTGCTGTGTGAGGGAGTTAGAGAATAGACAAAAGAGGGATTCTTTTAGAAGGGTTACTGTGATCAGGAAATGCAAGTAAAACCCTCAAGTTATATTGAATTTTCTTTTGATTGCAGGATATAATTGGACTTTTTTTTTTTTTACCATGATGCAGTTCTGGGACTGGACCACATGGATTGTAGACTATAAGTGTTTTAAACACTATCATTATCAAGCACTGATACAAATATCTTTTAAAGGTCTCAAATCTCACTCCATAATAGTTCGAATTCCATTTTCTGTAATTCTCATTCTCTATCTCAGGCCTGAGGACCCTGGTGAATCGGGTAGTTCACTACTACTCTGCCTGTCTTCATCAACTGAGGGTTCTCTTTGCACACATGTGGAAAGCTCTGTGAACATAAAAGATAATCTACAGCTACTTGGTTCATTACCACAGCTACGGCCATAATTATTAAAATCTAGGTTTTCTCGTGTCTTTACATTCAATTTGTAAACTGCATTATTCTATTTATAAAACTAGCATTTCTATCTCAAAAGAAAAATATAACTTTTACTTTGTACTCTGAATATTTATAAATTTACCAGATCAAATCCCACTAAAGGGTACAACCTATTTACAAATTAATTAAAATATCTCACCCATTTGGGGGTGATTTTTGATGTGTTCACTTGGCCTTTTGCTTGCTGGACTGTGTGCCTAAATGCACAAATCAGATATTTTGGAAAGTGACTCACTAAATTCTTAGAAGCATAAATGGAGAAGAATACTTTTAGTTACCTACAAAAGTAGATATCAGGTGCTTTTCCGACAGAGCAATCTGCTGTACAAGGGCCATCATCTTCCTTATATTCAGGGACAAGAAATTTTCTGCCCTTTGTAGGTTTAAATATGTCTCGGGCACCACATTATATGGGTTTCATAGAAAATTTCTAATGCTGGTGGAGTGTCCATTTATTCAACAACTCATTCAGCAGACATCTATAAAGAAGCGGCCCCATGCTCAGCTCTGTGCTAGGGTTCAGGGAGGTAAGACACAAACTTTTCCTTTGAGAAATTTGCAGTCTGACAGGCAAGCCTGAGAAATGACTCCCCTAATCCTTTTGGAAATTAACTTGGCAACAACTATTAAAAAGTATATAAATTTCACTCAACCCAATAAATCTATTCTCAGAAATTTGATCAAATGAAATATTTATTTTATTTTTAATTAATTTTAACTTAATTTATAATTTTAATTTGTAATAGCTTTAGTCTTCCTGATGTCAGCTCAAATCCTATTTATACCTCTTATTAGGCTGTTACTCAGCTCCCCCTGGGCCACTCTATCTGCTGCAATGTGAACATAATGATTATAGCACAGGGGTCATTGTAGGTATTAACAAATACCATCAGTAGTTTATCACTGTGCCTAGGACATGGAAGAGGCTTATGTCTCCCCTTATGTGATAACTATAAAGAAGTTACAACCACATAGAAGTCTGTGAACATGCAAACAAGATTGAAAAAAGTAGGTGCTTAAATTAATTTTGCTAAGGTGATATGATTATTGGATTGTTTTATATTTTTACATTTCCTACAATATTTTGTGTGGATGAAACTTTGAGCTCCAGATTCTGAATTATATTAATATATTTCATTGTGTTGGAGACTGTGATCATTTTTCTCTTTCCAAAGGCAAGGCACATCCTATTGAATCAAGAGGGAATATGCAAATTGACCATCATGCCATCACAAAGATGGCAGGACCCATAGCCACAAGATGGTGGTACCTAGTCCCCTCAGCCCTGCTGGAGTCTCACAGACCTTTCAGCCCAACCAGGGGATGGAGGGAGGCAGCAGGTGCACAGTGCGGTCAGACCTGCCGTCAGGCCCCTAAGCACCCACAGCTGGCCCAAGGCACAGGCAAGCTTCAGATGGTGGCTGCCAAGCCTCCCAGGGCCAACCAAGGTTCAGGTAACCAAGGCCAGCTGAGGCTTGCACGGCCAGCAGTGACAGCAGCAGAGGTGTGATGGGGCCATCGCTTTCTCCTGATAGCCAGGTTACCTCCTGCCCCTGAGGACTCCCATACTATGAGAGGGGGCAGGCTGGGCTGAGGGAACCACCCCTCCAGTGCATATATTTTCATGCACCGGACCTCTAGTTTTTAAATATAATAAGAGTAACACTTTCTGGTTTCCATGCATAATTGGAGTTGGGTATTCAGCACCACTCCATTAGTCACTCATTTATTAGAAGCTCAATAAACATTCATTGAAGATCTACTAAGGGCTAGATACTGGGCTGGAGATCAAGCATTCAGAATGAAATGATGCGATTCTTGTCCCCAGGCGATCTGGTATTGCTGACAAATAAATCTATTCTTACAGAACACGTAAATTCTATCATAGAGTTATGGCTTGTGCTACTGTGGGGGCCTGGAGGAGAGCTATTTAAACCAGACTGGTTGGTAGAGAAGGCTTCCTGAAGGAAGAAGTGCTGAAACTTCATGAAGGATGAGGACAGTAGCTAGATATAAAAGCAGAGGAGCCAAGTGGAAAGAAAGGCAATGCAAAGGCAAAGAAACTGCATGAGTAATTGTGGACAGCCAGAAACAATCGTTCTGCACTTAACATGGTACATTATGTTCTCTGAATTGTTCTTTACGTGAATTTAAACCAATTTTCTCACAAGAGAAGAAAGGAAGCCTTAAGTCTGGAAGTGTCCAACGTATTCACCACTCTGCTCCTTGATTGTGGCCTCTCTCCAAAGAGTACAGAGCAACGGCAATGATTCAGAAGGGCAGGGGGACAGAGTGTCACCTGAGGCATTCATTTTCTTGGCCATGTTAGTCTGGCAGAAGATAAACTACATTGGAGGAACCAACAGCAGTGAACCTTTATTCAAAGTGTGGCTGCACATCTTTCCCCTTACAGCCTTTTCACCTCCTCTCAGGGACTTTCCAGTTGGATTAAATGCAAGAAGTAGGGATGGGCAAATTGAGGATAACTAGTGAAAAGGGTATCATATCAGTTTTCTGATAATTGAAATAAAGCTCTCTGCCCCACAGATATTATAATAAATGGACTCAGATCTCATAAAGGGTTTGTTTCTGAGGCTTACTTAGATATGAGGCATCTAGTATGGTCAAAAATACTCTGGAACATCCATAGGCTATCCACAAAGAATAAGATGAATGTTTTGTGTTGACAACTCTGTTCATATTGTATATGTATAAGTGTACAATGCTGCCATAATTAAACTCTATAATAAATGACACACATGCAAAATAAAATTTAATTCATTTTTATGTTAATTACTTAAAATAGCATTTGCATAGTTGAAAAAACTTAAACATATGATGCGTCTCCACTTTATAAATTCCTATTCAATATTTAGTGCTAGTCCAGGATCCTATGATTTTTACAGGCCTGAGGTATTCATTCCAGTTGAGAAATCACGGGACGTGGAATCAGAAGATCTGGGTCAAGTCCTGCCATTGTCAATTGCTGATAAAGAGGGCCCAGAGATTTATAAATCTCAGGGGACACCTTTGGTGTCTAAATCTATGTAATGTGTGTGCAAAGTGCCAGGATAGTCTTGTTTATATTTGTTTTTTGGTGTGTAAGTACCATGTACTCAATTTGGGAATAAAGATCCCTTGACCCCTCAGCCAGAAACCTACCACTTCTATCCTTTTTCTACACTGAATAAAAATCAATCAAGGACCTTTTTATTTCCCTGGGGACCTTCACTCATTCTCATATTCACTGCTCAATAAATGCTTAGACTATTTTTAGAGCTGACTATTTTTAAATGGCAACACAGTTTTAAAACAGAGTTAAAAAAGTTTCTCCATAGCTTTATATATGAAAAGAAAGATAGCCACAGAAATCATAATATATACAGTAAATTGATCAGAGACTTTTTTCCCCCAGAAAATGAGTCTCATTCAGCATTGACATGACTGAGTTTCAAAATTAGGACAGAGTGAACAGCCAAGTTGTAAGCCCATCTGCCAAAAGTAGTACCACAAAAAAGGGAAAAGAGGGAGACGGAACCAGTCAGGGGACCTGAGAATCTACGTTGCTCCATGGCTCCAGCCCTGAGAATTCCCGGAAGTTAAATGTATGATCATGACTGTCTCAGGTCCACTCATCTGTGGAATCCCTCAAAATTTAGGAAAAGCAACAAACTTTTTTTTTTGTCTTAACCTCCATACAGTCTCATGGAGACAGTCCTTTTTAAGTGAATGACTAAATTTCATTTTTCGAATATGGTTGATAAACTAAGCTCCGTTTGGGATTTCCAAGGTATCATGGAACTGTTTTCCAAATAATTCAGGCTCAATAAAACTGCCGAGCGTGCTTTGTCTTTTGATTTCTTTTTTCAAATGTGGGTAATTTAATTCATATGTTGCTCATTCATAAAAATCTGTACAATGATGTTCAAGATTTTTAAGAGCCACTTGTTTTCCCAAAAGGTACTGGGGCTTATCAATTTCTTTTCTAGAAAACTATTTTGAAATCAAATTTTCAAACAGGCAGCTTTCTTTTCCTTATGGAATCTGGATTCTGAAATTTTGGGAAACAGATTCCAAACATTTTGCCTATTTCTGTCTTGGTAAGAAAACATTCATTTGTTAAATCACAGAAGTAGAAGTCATTCCTAGAAGAAATGGGCATAGGAAACAAGTTATGGAGGTAAAGGGCCGGCCCTTGGAGCTTGAGAGTGAGGAAGCTAATGATAACATGCCTGGAGGGAATAGGGGTTCTGGAAGTCGGGGGGGGGGGCCCGGCGGGGGGAATTGCCTATTCTTTTGTTTGTAGACTGTTTGTTCTGAGATCAATTTCAGTGGCTACTCCGTGGCAGTTTTGTGTGTAACTTAAAGTCTCTTTGAGGGGAAGAAGGACAACTAAAGAATGTGAACAATATTAATTGGATCCCATTGAACACATTTTTCAGGAGCAAAGAAAACGCCCCATCACTGGAATTAATGGAAAGGTCCTAAAGCTCTTTCCTGGTGTAGGGGCTATATTTTCCCAGGGAAATAAAGTTCCATTGAGAACATTCCTTTTCCAGGGTTTTCATAAGGCTACTTGCCCGGGAAGTTAAACTCACCCCATGCAGACATGAGGGGACATGTCTGTCTTAGCAAGAAGAATTCTCCCCAATGGATGTGCTTAAGTTCTAGCCTCAGCAAAGTCACTTAGCTCCCAGGAGAAGGCCTTACCAAGGATGCAAATTCAGAGGTTCTGTCTTTTTACCCTCCTCCTTTTTGTCAACTTTTATCTTAAAAAAATAAAATAAAATCTGCCTCAATAACAGCAAAGAAATCTGTTCTCATCCCCCACTTCTCCTTGCCTGATAGTCACCCTGCACTCTTGTTGATCTGAAACCAACTATGTAGATGAATCCACGTGTATATTGCTAATTGCTCTGAAAGATGAGGACTGAGAGACTGCAAATATGTCTTTGTTTTTCTTGTCATTTTAGAGTACAGCTAGTCTTTTAGCTAACTGCCTTGGGTATAAAAACAGCTACCCAAATGGAAGAGGCCTGAGAGAATGCCCTCTGACATTGTGATTAGATGTAGGGCCTTGGAGGCAGACTGTGAAAATCCCAGCGCACCTCTTACTAGCTGTGTGACCTTAGGTAAATCACTTCAATCCCTGTGTGCCTCAGTTTCCTCATCTATAAATGAAGATGACAAAGACATTTACCTAAAAATATCATTGTGAGCAACGAATAAAATTAAGGCATTAGGGCCTAGCATAATGCCAAGCATTCACAAAACATTAGCTCTTCCAGGATCTTTCCCGTCCAAATGGCCCCCTCACTCAGCTAGAAGATACCCATCAGAGAATTCCCAAAAGTGTGTTTCAAGAGATGCACACTCTGTGAGCTTCCACCTGCCATTGATTCCACAGGTATCAATGGGGCCCTTGCCAGATCACAAGTTCCGGGTTGAGCACTGATATATTATTTTGTCCCAATAAAAATACAGACCCAAGGCTCTCTTTCATGGAATAGTAACAAAGAAAACCAAAACTCTCCTCTGCCTCCACCCAGCTCCTGTCTGAATCAGCTGAGACTGCAGAACCAGACTGTCCCAGAGGGTTCTCACACACCAGAGAACCATGAAATTACAAAGCACAGATTGTCCTGGGAGAAAAAGGCTGGAAAATATCAGCACTTTGTGTTCACAGCATCCACCCAGCTGACCGGGCTCCTGACCCCTTATGTGTGGAAAGAGCCCACGCTGCTGAATGAGACGAAGTGATGCGTTCCCTGCCAGGTGTCCAGGGACTGAAGCTTGCTGCTCATTAGTAGTAAATGGTAGCTACGTGTGTAAATCCCAGCACATTGAAAAGAGAATACAACCCTAAGGAGCCATAAATCACCTGCATTGATTCTAAAACTGACTGGGATGGGGCTGAAGGGTGGTTGGTTCAGAATTTAATTTGATTCGCCCATCATTGGACAGCCTTTATTTGCTTTTAAACTGCTACATGTCTAGCTACTGAGGCTGACTCAGGTGTTCCTTTTTGTCTCCCTCAACTCCACCTCTGTAGGCAAAGAGAGTAACAGACTTTCCTTTCAAAGCCTGCCTCTGCCTGTTTGGAAAAGCATTCGTCATGGGTGAAACATGCTGATTGAGTGACATGGTAGATTGTGATGCCTGCTGCAATTGTGAATTCACAGCTGGGCACAGCTGGATACAGCTGGATGTGGGTGAGGTTTGCCATCTTCCAATGATGACCTTTTCATTCCCTTATGAAGACCAAGGCACAATGAAAAATACAGACCAGTGTATTTACATTTATTGGGTACCCATGGGCAGGTAAAAGAGAAAAATCTGAGCCACTCTTTCCAGCACTCAGATAACTAGCCATTTAAACCCTGATCTGGAATTTTTCACCTTTTGCTCTGCACATCCTTGCATGTCTTCCCATATGAGCTGCTCATTGTACCAAGCTTAGCCTGAGCCACCCCATGATAGCGCTCCACTTCCAAGGGCTTGGTGTTTATCTTCTCCATCTACAACCTTCCCCTTCACCCATTTCCCCATTCTAAGGCAACTCTTTTCCTGCTCCTTCACTCACTCCTGCCTCAGCAGTTCATTGCTTCTGGCTGCACCTTCCCTCCTGGATTAGCTTGGGATTTGAGGTCACTTACAATAAAGCAACCCTTTTTTCATTTATCCTTTTTTTAAAAAAAAATTATTAAATTGCCTAGAAGCCCCCTGCACTGATTCGTGCACTGGTGGGGTCCTTTGGCCTGGCCTGGGGAGATTGAACCAAAACTGACTCTCTGACATCTCCTGAGGGGTCCCAGATTGGGAGAAGGTGCAGGCCAGGCTGAGGGATGCCACTGATGCACGACTGGGGCTGAGGAAGGACTGTGGAAGAGCTCCAGGGCTTGTCTGGCCTAACTCACCCAGTCCTGATTGGCTGGACCCCAGCAACAAGCTAACCTACTGGTCAGAGTGTCTGCCCCCTGGTGGTCAGTGTGCATGATAGCGACTGGTTGAACAGTTGAATGACTGGCAGGGCACTTAGCATATTAGGCTTTTATTATATAGGATTGGGGTTTCATTGGTCAACATGAACATATGGTTTTCATGTGTGGGTTTCTATGTTACAAGATCTGTATATTGGATCATGTGTCCACTACCCAAAGTCAAACCTTCTCCTGTCACCTTATATTAGAATCCCCTTTCCCCCCTTTCCTCTGGCAACCACCACACTGCTGTTTGTGTTCATAAGTTTCCATTTTATGTTTCACATATGAGTGAAATCATATGGTTCTTAGCTTTTTCTGACTTATTTCACTTGGCATAATGTTCTATTTTATTATTAGCTACATAATTTTTCTATTTTATTACTAGTTATTGCTGTTAATCACTTACTGTGCCTAATTTAGAAATTAAACTTTATCATAGGTATGTTTGTATAGGAAAAACATAATATAAATAGGGTTTGGTACTACCCATGGTTTCAGGATCTTAGAAACGTATGTCCCACAATAAGGAGGCATGACTATCCTATCTAATAAAAGAGTAATATGCAAATTGACTATACCTCCGATACACCCACAAGCCATGCCCACCAGCCACACCCACCGGCCAATCAGAGCAAGTATGCAAATTAACCCAACCAAGATGGCTATGGCCACAGAGAAAGCAGGAGTGAGGCTTGGGTTGTCCCTGGCGATGGAGGAAATCAAGCTTTCCTCAAATCCTGGCTGGCCCAGTCCTCTGCTTAAGGCAACAAAGTTTCGATGGCTGTGTGAGCAGAAGGCTTGGCCCCCCTCCAGGCTACAAAGTTTCAATTTTAGAAGATAAATAAATCCCAGATACCAGGGCCTCCACTTGGGTCGCTGGGGAGCGTGGCTGGTCTGCAAACCACCACATTTCCCTCACCCAGGCCACCCCACAGCCCAAGGGAATACCCACCCTGATTCAGAACACCCTTCAAGGCAAATCAGCTGGCCCCCACCCATGCAGCAGGCCTCTATCCTATCTAAAAAAAAAGAGTAATATACAGATTGACCATCACTCCAACACACAAGATGACTTCCCCCATGTAGTCAAAAAATCCTGCCCCCATGTGGACATAAGATGGCACCACAAGATGGCCAGCAGGGGAAGGCAGTTGGCAAGGAATAGGACTGCAAGGGAGGGCAGTTGTGGGTGATCAGGCCAGCAGGGGAGGGCAGTTAGGGGTGACCAGGCTGGCAGAAGAGAGAAGTTGGGGGTGACTGGGCCCACAGGGTAGGGTAGTTAGGGGCAACCAGGCTGGCAGGGGAGCAATTAGGCATCAATTAGGATGGCAGGGGAGTGGTTAAGAGGTGATCAGGCTGGCAGGCAGAAGCAGTTAGGGGCAATCAGGAAGGCAGGCAGCTGAGCCATTGGAAGCCAGCAGCCCTGGATTGTGAGAGGGATGTCTGACTGCCCTTTTGGTCCCAATCCTACATGGATCAGGCCTAAATGGACAGTCGGACATCCCTCAAGGGGTTCCAGATTGAGAGGGAGCAGGCTGGGCTGAAGGACACCCCCACCCCCTGTACATGAATTTCATGCATCGGGCCTCCAGTATTGTTATAATTGAGAATGAGTACAGCATGTGATGGACCTAGCTCAGTACATGCAGTAGACTGCATTGTGAAATCAGGTGTATTCTTTCTTTTTCTCTGCTCTTCCCCACCTATGCTCTCTACTTTATTCCCTTCACCCTTGTCAAGAACTTGATCCAACAATTGTACTCCCTCTCTCCAGGTCCTCCCATGTGCCTCTTGTGGTTTCCCCTTGACACACCCTGTCTTCCCTATCCTGAATAAAATCCTCTAAAGAGCTATAACTATCGGCTAGATCTCATGTTTTCATTTCCAAAATGATCCTTAAGAGTATTCTGCTACCTGCTGACTCTATTGTCACATCCAGCAATCTCCTTAATTAACTATAATCTAGTTTATATCCTGACATTCTGCTTGAAAAAGACTTTTCTCTTGAGTCTCACCAATGGCCTGGTATACTAGCAGTGAACCACCCTTCCTAAGTCATTACTCAACTACTTGAATCATGAAACTTTCCTTTCTAGAAATATCAGTGCTTTTAGGATTTCCTTTCCACTTTAGCATTCCAATTCCATGACCCAAATTTTTCTACATCAAATATTGCCATAAAGACAAAATTAAGTAATTCCATGATCAAATAAGCATAGAAAACTTTGTCTACTATTCCTTTCTATGGGAAGTACTACAGGAAAGTAAACATATTCCATAAATATTTGCCTATTGCTTAGTAATATCCACAAAACGCTTTTTATTACTATTTGCTTTTTAATGTACAAATCTTATCTCAAGTTGTTTTTAAGATATTACAGGCTTTGTGCTATCTATTTGTTTGTATCCTTCCAAGAACCTATTCCAGAACCTTGACATAGTGTATGCTCAATACAACCAGGACTGCTAAATTGCTTTCCATCCCCAGAATAAAAGCATGTATATTTGTTGCTTAAAAATTTAATTTATTCCTCAGTTGTCTAAAATAAACAAGAAAGGGAGAGAAACCAAGAGGGCAGCATAGGTAAACACCTAAACTGCTGCTTCGCACAACAATATAAAAACTACAACTAAAAGACAAAACAGACACCATTCAGAACCACAGGAAAGCTGGCTGAGTGGAAATTCTACAACTAGAAGGAAAGAGAAAAGCACATTGACACTCAGAGAGCTGCAAAAGGCTGAGGTACAGAGATGCGCAGAGAGAGGACTGGCAGCTGAATGTATGGCTGGCTTTCTCAAGCAGGAAGGAGACGGAAGCTCCCCACTGTGCTTAACTCCAGTCCTGGGTGAGACTCTGGGAACCCAGACCCATTTTGGGGGAATCTGGACTGTCAAGAAAAGAGAAAGCACACTGAGACTCAGAGGAGCTGCAGAAGGCAGAGGTCTGGAGGCATGCACATGCAAAGAGGACTGACCGCTGAGTGCACAGGGACTGGGTGCATGGCTGGCTTTCTAAAACGGGAGGGAGATAGATGCTCCTCACTGCACTGAACTCCAGTTCCCAGCAAGTTTCTGGGAACTCAGTCTCATTCAGGGAGAAACTGGACTGTCTGGTAGTTGGCAAAACTCGAGGGTGGCTTTCTCTCAGACGTAATTGCAGTGATTACCGAGGGACACTGAGACCAGGGGCCTCATAAGGTAGGGCTGATGGGAAGCCACGGCTGTCTGCTCTGCCCTAAGACTCCACCCCATCCAAGCTGAACACAGAGGCTTTTGTAATTTTGCAAGTCTTATCTTATAAGCACAGAAGTTCTCCCAGTGTAGACACATCTGATCCTCACAGCCAATCAGCCTGGAGGTCAATTCTTCCCAGTGATACCATTAGCAATCAAGACTTAAAATAAGGCTGTGCACACAGTCCACAAAGGAATGCACCAAAAGTATCCACCTCAGCTAACTGGGGGAGGCTGAGCCAATGGGCGTTATAGGACACCTAGCACACTAAGCTACTCAACCAACTCAAGGAAGCTGTGAAAATGCAGAGAAAAAGGAACAGATCACAAATGAAAGAAATGGAGGAAAACAAATGACTGGATATAGAATTCAAAACCACGGTTATAAGGTTTTTCAAGAATCTCCTAGAAAAGATGGATAAATTTAGCGAGACCCAAGAGAAGATGAAAAAGGACCAACAAGAGATGAAAAAGGACCAACTAGAGATGAAAAAAGACCAACTAGAAATTAAACATACACTGACTGAAATAAAAAAATACTATACAGCGACCTAACAGCAGTCTAGAGGAAGGCAAGAATCAAGTAAAAAATTGAAATATAAAGAATCAGAAAACACTCAACTGGAAAAGCAAGAAGAAAAAAGAATCTAAAAATGTAAAGATAATGTAAGGAGCCTCTGAGGCAGCTTCAAACGTACTAACATCAGAATTGTGGGGGTGCCAGAAGAAGAGAGAGAGCAAGATACTGAAAATCTATTTGAAGAAATAATAACTGAAAACTTCCCACATCTGGTAAAAGAAATAGACTTATAAGTCCAGGAAGCAAACGGAACCCCATATAAAAGGAATCCAAAGAGGACCACACCAAGACACATCATAATTAAAATACCAAGAGCAAAGGCCAAAGAGAGAATACTAAAAGCAGCAAGAGAAAAACAGTTAATTACCTACAAGGGAGTACCCATACGACTGTCAGCTGATTTCTCAACAGAAACTATGCAGGCCAGATGGGAGTGGCAAGAAATATTCAACGTGATGAATAGCAAGAACCTACAACCAAGAATAATCTATCCAGCAAAGCTATCATTTGGAATTGAAGGGCAGATAAAGAGCTTCACAGAGAAGAAAAAGCTAAAGGAGTTCATCAACTCCAAACCAGTATTATATGAAATGCTGAAAGGTACTCTTTAAGAAGAGGAAGAAGAAAAAGGTTAAAGATAAAAGATTATGAACAACAAATACCTATCTATCAACAAGTGAATCTAAAAATTAAGTGAATTAAAATTTTGATCAACAGAATAAACTGGTGAATATAATAGAGTCTAGAGCACAGAAAGGGAGTGGACTGATAATTCTCAGGGGGAAAGGAGTGAGGGGGGGCAGGGAGAGACTGGACAAAAATCATACACCTATAGATGAGGTCAATGGGGGGGGAGGTAAGGGTAGAAAGAGGGGTGGGAGCTGGGTGGTGGGGAACTATGGAGGGGGAAAAAGAGAAATAAATGTAATAATTTGAATAATAAAGATTTAATTTTAAAAAAAGCATTACGAGGGACTGGGACTATGGCTATGAGCTGCCAAGTCCCAGTCCTAAGCCATGGAGAATAAAAATAAAAAATAAAAAATGGAAAACTGAACAGAAAGAAAGAAACGATAATGTGCCCGGATTGCCTGGACTGCTGCAAAGGTATTTGCCTTAGGGAAAAAGAAACTGTAAACAGTAAACTGTTTTTGTTTTTGTTCTTCCTTGCCTTAGTGCTGATCACCTAATATTAAGAAATTTTACCTAGACTATACCAGGCAGGTTGTCTACTGTAAAAGATGACCAGAGAAGAAACTATAAGCTTCCACTAGAGACTGGGTTGTTGTTTTTTTAAATTAATTTAATTTTTATTGTTTAAAGTATTACAAATAGTAGTATATATGTCTCCTTTTTTTTTTCAATTGACCTTCCCCCAGCTTACCCTACCCCCAGCACATGTGTTTTATGGTTCCCACTGTGTGTGTGTTTCTCACTTCCTAACAATTAAATACAGGAGTATTCATTGAATGACAATTAAATGAATGGACGAGTGATTGAATGAAAATAGGTTTATGTCAGAGAACTTTAAGTTCCCTATCACCCCCTAGCTAGTTACTGCAGCCTCAATAACTGTGAGAAACAAGGCATGTAGGAATAAAATTATTTCAGAATTTGGATTCTGAAAATAAGAAATATGTCAACATTGCTTGTGGGTGGCTTAGTACATCAGTCATCAAAATGTCAATATTTCCACATATATGACTATAATATTTTCATGGCGCATTATCATAACACCTAGTATTCACTCAACACTACTGTGCATTCCTGACCTCAAAAGCAAATCAAACTCCACATATCTTGATCTATGTCGAGTGCAAGTTCCACGGACGGAAACATTCTTTCCTTCTACAAGACACTGATAATTTACATGGTAAATAGAAACAGGACAGTGAGAATGAAAGGGCTTCGTGGCAGCACTTTACTGGACTAGAGGATGGTATGATCAGAAATAAAATAAGAAACTCTGTTCTTGGTGCTTTTGCAGAGGATTCTTGGACCCCCAATTCTGCAAGGTGTTTTCCTCTGAAATTACTGGCAGGTAGGAGATTTTCAGCTAGCACATGTCAAAGCCTCTGCCAGGAATGTAAACTGTACAATAATTTTTTTTTATGTCTTTAGACACCTAGAACAGAAACCTTAAACACCAAGTGTCAAAATAAGACAGATAACCCAATAAATTTGCTAGCGCAGAGACAGGGAAAACAAACACAGCCTTCTGTTATACGGATGCCTGGTAACTCTCTCTGACCACCGGCCTGAAACCTAAGCCTGCCACATGTCTTTCCTGTCGGGCTGTTTATTTAGACTCCCGTGAAGCTCTCTGCGCCCATTTTTAATTTT
Organism: Lasiurus cinereus; assembly: GCA_011751065.1. NCBI lineage: Eukaryota > Metazoa > Chordata > Mammalia > Chiroptera > Vespertilionidae > Lasiurus > Lasiurus cinereus. The sequence continues at coordinate 47,483,746 of JAAGEH010000226.1, forward strand.
CCGTTTGCTTCTTGTCAGCTTTCTGAGAAGCACGGCAAGATCTGCTGTTTAACAAAACACATACAAATCAGGGAAGGATGAGATGGATGGTGGGAGGTGGTGGGTATAGCCGTCTCCCAGCAAGTGAGAAAGGACCACACTCCTGGTCCCGTTTGTTTGGGACATGGTTCAGGGATGACCCACCAAGGTGATTCAATCATGCATGCTTGGGTTTAACTTGATGATTATTCTCATAGGAAGGATTTTGCCTTATTCCGTGTGGTATTTTACATTTGTTCACGAAACACCTCTGTAAATGCTGCTTGGTAGTATTGGTAACAAAGGGAGCCTTCCATGGCAGTTCATCTCATCTGGTAGTTTTCTATTGCTGATTGGAGGGTTGGAGGAGGTGGCAAGCAATTATTTGTCCTTCTAAAGAAAGACTTGAATTCAAAGATCATCATCAGGTAGCATTATTTTTCTCCAGTGGGGTTGATAATCCACAAAGCAGCAACTATTTATCAAGTAACTGTTACATGCAAAGTGCTATGCCTGGATTTATGGGTAGAGTGAACATATTTTGTGAACCAAAAATTGGAATTCAGAGTCTCACGTGAAAGGACGGTGGCAAGTTCTAACTCCAGAGGCAGCCAGGGAGATGGAATGTGTGTCCTCAGATACTGGAATTACAACCATTCTGACGACATAGGGGAACAGCATGACAGACAATTTAAAGGTGCTTGCTTGCAGAAGGAAAGCTTATGGTCTCTGTAATTTGAGGAGATATAAAATTTTCCTATCTCTTCACTATCTCCAGATTCCCATCCTTGAGCAACTGGAAGTAATTTCTTAGCTACCTAGGAGCCCCTATCAATTTATACTTCTTTCATAGCATTTATCAAGTTCTATAGTGAATAGTAATTGATCCTAGAACATAGTGATTTCCTTAACATTGTAATGTTTTCAGGGGCTGTTGAACAAGAGAAGAAGAGGTCCTTAAGAAAAAAACACACGAAGTAAATTGCACCCATGATCTCACTGCATGTTTGTGTGTGTGCATGCATGCGTGTGTGTGTGCATATGAAATCTTGCTATAACTGTTGATATACAACTTGTTTTTATAATAGCATTTTATTATATCTTGTCAAGCCAGTACATATTGTCCTATGCATTCTTTCTAATGGTTGCATAATATGCCTATAAAGATACCATCTTTTATTTAATCAATCCCACAACAGATAAACATGTAAGTCATTGACATATTTGTTTTTGTATTAAAAACAAGGTTGCAGTTAACATCCTTTGTATGTATATTTTTACTGATTTGCATTACTATTATTTCCTGAAAGATCAATTCTTAGAAATAGGATGCTGATAACTGGAACTTGCCTTTAATTATTAATTTACAAAAGAAATTATCTGAAGTTGGGGGGATCAGTGGCAACAGAAGTACAGAGAGTTTGGAAGACAAACATTGGTGGGGCCCACCCAAATGCAATTGAGAGAAAGCGAAGTCTGACACTCAGATACTTGGCATCTGGTTCGACTGGCAAGTTGTCTCTTTGAGGGGAGAGTTGCCTCCAGCTCTCTTGGATGATAATTTTAATTTTAGGTGATAATTGAATGAATTTAATGATACCTGATTTATATAACTCATTCGTATTTATGCTCTAAGGAACATTCTGAATACAATATGATTTCTCCAAAGGTATAAATTGAAAGTTGAGGATGGGAAAAATATAGGAAGTAAGCTCTCTGCTGGTCTGAGTTTTGGATTTGTATAAATTTACTTCTAATACCTGGATCCTCCCAACATGCTCACAAATAGTTCTGAATCTACAGAATTACCACCCTGTGGAGCCTTTTGAAAGACAGTCTGTCATTAATATGGTCAATACCTTGCCCTCATTAAGTATCTTCATTTCCAAGTTTGGAGAGATGGCAAGCTTCTTTCTAGTAGGCAAGAGCACTCATGATTTTAGTTTGTCATCCCCACAGCTAGAGGAGGATGGCAAAGTGGGCAGCTGTTATCAAGGGAATTTCTCAATGTCCTTTACTCTAAGATCCGCCTGGTTCAGGCTCCTATCCCCAACGTCAGCACTGTTCACAATTGACTCCACTGTCTTTAGTTTCTCTCTCCTTGAAAGGACACTAAAATAGTTTCATCTTACTTACAAAGTACAATCCTCTAAGGATGGGAATTTAAGACCCAAGATCTGGGTCCTTCATAAACATTGCAGTCCAGTTTCTCTCTATACCTTTCATTCCAGTCTCCAGGCCTCTGCTCACATTATTCTTTTCACCTGAAAAACCCTTCCATTCTCATTACCCTCTCCTTGAGAATCTAGAATGTATTTGTAAGAGAGAAGGTATAAATGTCTCACTGAGGAACCAGGGCTTTCATAGTAAAGCAAAGTTGAAAAGACTAGGAGACTTGGGCAGGGATGCAGAGAGTCTTGGACTCACCAGTCATGAAGGCCCACTCCTCCCTCCCAGCCCTGGCTTTTCTTTTGAGCTATGGCATTCACTAAATAATAACTTTTAAAGAAAATTGTTTTTATAAATGGTTATTGTTATTTTATATTGCCTTTTCCTTTTTTATCATTATTGTTGAAAGTATTACAGATGTCCTCCATTTTTCCCAATGCTCCCCTCGACCCTGTTCCTGAACCACCCCAGGCCTTCACCACCTATCATATGTGTTCATGGACAATGCATATATATATATAAATTATTTGGTTAATCTCTTTCCACACACCCCTTTCCCTCTGAAATTCATCAGTCTGTTCCATATTTCCATGCTTCTGGTTCTATTTTATTTGTCTTTTTATTTTATTTTTTTCCCATAGATTTCACATATAAGTGAGATCACATGATATTTGTCTTTCTCTGACTGGCTTATTTTGCTTAGCATAATAATCTCCAGGTCTCTTACTAATGTCTCAAATGGTAAGAGAGCCTTCCTTTCTACAGCTGCTAGAGCTTTTTTATACTCATATACTGATGGGCATTTGGGCTGTTTCCAGATATGACCTAATAGTAGCCCTGTGCATGAATCCATGAGCCAGTAGCTCTTTACAGGTCCTGGCTGCTCTGTGCCCACTGCCCAGAGGCCCATCTGCAGCCCAGTGAGGAATGCTTGTCTTATCGCTGCAGTGGCTAAGCAAGTATTCTGCCAGGCCACTCACACTGCCCACTCTCAGTAGCTGTCCCCCCTCCCAAGACTGGGGAACTCCTGCAGGGCTGAGAGGACTAGTCACCACCATCTTGTGGCTATGGGTGCTACCATCTTTGTGATGGAGTGACAGTTAATTTGCAAATTACCCTTTAATTAGATAGGATTGTAAATAACATTTCTACACACATAGAAGTGCATACATTCTTTCTTATTGGTGTTTTGGGATTCTTAGGATATATTCCTAGAAGTGGATTCTCTAGGTCAAATGGAAGTTCCATTTTTAATTATTTGAGGAAATACCATACTGTAAGCCATAGTAACTGCATCAGTCTGCCTTCCTACCAGCAGTATACTAGGGTTCCTTTCCTTTTTCTCCACATTCTTGCCAGCACTTGTTGTTTGTGGGTTTATTGATGGTAGCCATTTGGGCAGGTATCAGGTGATACCTCACTGTCACTTTAATTTGCATCTCTCTGATGACTAGTGATATTGAACATTTTTTTTCATATGTCTATTGGCCCTTTGTATGTCCTCCTTGGAGAAGTATCTATTCTTGTCCTTTTCGCATTTTTTAATTGGATTGTCTTCTTGGTGTTGAGTTGTATGAGTGAGTTCTTTATATATTTTAGATGTATATTAAGCCTTTATCAGATGTATCATTGGCAAATATGTTATCCCATACAGTGGGCTCCCTTTTCATTTCCATGCTGATTTCTTTTGCTGTGCAGAAGCTGTTTCGTTTGATATAGTCTCATTTGTTTATTTTTCCGATTGTTTCTCTTATCCTAGGTGATTGGTGAAAATTCTTCTATGCAAGATGTCTCAGATTTTGGCCACCTATGTATTCTTGTAGGATTTTTATGGTTTCAAATTTACATGTAAGTCTTTTGTCCATTTTGAGTTTATTCTTATGTTTGCTGTTGGCATTATATCTCAATCTTTCTTGGGTGACATAGATGGAAAAGAAATACTGTGAACCTCAGAAATTAAATATGTATTTGTTGGATTGACATAATTCTGTCTCTTAGTACTGAACAACAAGAGAATTATTTGTTGAGGAAAACAACTTTCTTTCTAAAATTGACTAACATGATAATTATATTCTTTTTGAACTTGGTTACTCACCACCACTACCAAGCAATCATTTATAAAGTTGTTTTAGAAAACCTTTGGTCAAGGTCTCCATATAATATTCATTATAAATTGTACTTTGTTCTTGAAAAAAAACCATAGAAATTATAAAACATTGTTGTTAAATGTTTTCTAACATAAGGCAATTCAAGATCTGAAGCACAGTTCTCAGATTTATTTTACTTTATTATAATAGAGGGAGCATGTAATTCTTTCCAAGGTACAAGAGTAAATATTTTACTAAAAGTTTCCTCGACTTCCTGTTTACCTTGCTGATAAAGAACAGAGAGACTTAACTATGAACCCACTTCCAATAAAGTATAGACTAATGTTCAGATAGCTTTGCTGCCAATCAGTGCTACCCCAAGAAAGATTATAAAAAGATCCAGAACACCTCTATTCTTGGAATCAGATGTCTAGTTGTCTGGATACCCTGCCTGTAGCTTGGGATATCTATGTTAGAATATGAAAAAAGTAAAGATTTCATAAAGGACTGAAAACTATGTGGTGACATGTGAATATTGTATAATAAAGTTTTGAGACAAAATAAAGGGGCAATATAATAATGACTTGACTGATTTTTATATTTCATGATGTCTGGAAATACCTTATTTTAGAATAAATAAAAATGGGGTCAAAGTGAGAGATAAGAGTTAGTCCTGAGGTTGGCTAGTGTCCAGTACAGATGTACAATAAATATGTGATCAAAAGATTCAAGCCTTAATCTGAGTTAAGGATTTCTTTCTAAAAACAAACAAACAAACAAACAAACAAACAAATACCCCAAAACACAAACTCCCCTCTATAAACTTTAAAGGAAGGCCTGTGGCCCATTTCTATCCCCTCAGTCTTGGGAAGACAGCATCACAAAAGAGCATAATTAACCACAAGTAAAAGAACACTAGATCTGCTCTCCACCCAGTGATGACTTACTTAGGCAAGTCACTCGTCTTTCTGAGCTTAATTTTCTTATAGATGAAATGTGGGTAATAACACTTGCTTTCTCTGTCTCAGAGGGGGACTGAGATAATGTATGTGAGAATGCTCAACAGGGTTCCTCTTACAATATCATTTTTTTATTTTAGCTCCAAATCATCTCCAGTGTTCTATATAGATAGAGTACTAAATGAGCAATGCTATGTTCTAGATTTTCCTAGATGACCTAGATTTCAACAGTTCTGCCCCCCTGTCCTCAAGAGTATACTTATCACATCATGTGTCCTTACTTAGATTGGAAATCACATCAACTTAGTTTTTAATGAGCTATGTAAAGATATATATAATTAGAAATTTGTACACAAACAATATTTTAATAATAATAATATCCTTCTGAAAGACAGCATACTCAACAGCTAGAATCTTATATGAAAATTGACCAAGTGCAAAAGAAAGAGAATGCAATATGGAACTAGCTCAGGAGAGAAGAGGGAAAAGAGCTCCCAGAGGCATCTGTTTCTAAGCCATAGAACAGCTTACGTTAGGAAACTAGATGAAACTATTCCCCTTGAGCCTTTACCATGGCACAGAGCCACAAGAGAGGTGGATATGAATTATGACTAGTTTAAAAGAAAATGCCTTTCAGAGGAAGTCTTTGGCAGCTGTAGAAGTTGGATTAGGAAGGAGTTAATTTAAGTGCACAAATAAATGGAATCTATATACACAGGTATTAGGAATGTCATTTTTGACATTTAAGAAGAATAGATTTTGACCTCAGTTGGAATATGCATGTGATATGTCTCCCATCTCATTCCTGACATTGCTAACTGGTGCATTATTACTTAGCCACTATAGGAAGAGAAATGGCATTCTATCATGGGATCAACATGTTAGTTACTTTAGAAATCCCAGTTTTAACACAAGGACTGTGTTGACAATGGATGGAGCATATACTCTGAAAACCTCACACAGCGCAGCTGGTAAATCACCCAGAAAGCCACTTCTATTTAAATGCTAATGAAACCTCTGAAAAGAAGTCCAAAACATTTTTAAAAATCATAGTTGAAAGTGCACAGACTTCCAAGAGGAACAAGCTAGGAATGTTAAGGCAAAATTTAGGAGTTTTCCTCCATTTGGGGAGCCAATCTTTCCTTCCTTTCCTTTTTATTTATTTACTAGAGACCCCATGCATGAAATTTGTGCATGGGAGTGGGGGCAGTGTCCTTCAGCCCAGCCTGTACGCTCTCCAATCTGGGACCCCTTGAGGAATATCCGACTGGCCCTAAACGGGCAGTCAAACATCCTTCTCACAATCCAGGATTGCTGGCTCCCAATGGCTCACCTGCCTGCCTTCCTAATTGCCCCTAACCACTTCTGCCTGCCAGCCTGATCACCCCCTAACCACTCCTCTGCCAGCCTGATTGATGCCTAACTGCTCCCCTGCCAGCCTGTTTGCCCCTAACTGCCCTCCCCTGCAGACCTGGTCCCCTCCAACTGCTCTTCCTTGCAGGCCCAGTCACCCCCAACTTCCCTCCTCTGCTGGCCTGGTCACCCCTAACTGCCCTCCCCTGCAGGCCTGGTCCCTCCCAACTGCCCTCTCCTGCTGGCCTGATCACCCTCAATTGCCCTCCCTTGCAGGCCTGGTCCCTGCCAACATTTGTGTCCAGGTTGACTATAAAACATTGAGTGGGTTTATCTAACAAATCCTCAAAGAAGTGAAAAGACCTAGTATGAAACTCATCTGGTTTGGCTTTCAATGGCAACATCTAATTCAGGCGAGCTCCCAATAGCTGGCTCTCCTCTGTAACCGCAGTCTAGCTTGGCTGTGGGGTCTCCACTCTCCTCCTGCTTCTCTCCTACAATAACCACAGTAACTGCACATCAACCGGGAGGTTTCAAGTTTCTTTTGTCTGCAATCCAATGTGTCAGTTTTCCTGGATTACCTAGATTGAAACACCTAGCAAGTCATTGTTTCCCAATCAGCCATACTGAAATGACCATGCTTTTCCTCAGATCTACACCTCCCACCCGAGATTGGCAAACATTTTCTGTAAAAGGCCAGAGAGTAAAAGTTCCTGTTGCAGCTCCTCAACTTTGCCACTGTAGCACAAAAGCAATCATAGAGAATACATAAATAAGCACAGCTGTGTTCCAATAAAACTTTATTTATACACATACATTTGACTTTCATAAAATGTTCATGTTACACAATACTGTTTTTCTTGCACATTTTGCAACTATTCAAAAATGTTGAAACCATACAAAAACAGACAACAGGCACATTTGGCCCATGAACTCAAGTTTGCTGACCACTGTCTTGGAGGGCTTAGAGGGAAGAGAGTGTCAAGGGACACTTTAGAGGAGCCACTGTAGGAGGTTAGCTATGGGAGCAGCCCCTCCCTTAAGGGTTAAAGGCCACTCAGGTATGCCAGTTACTAGACACTCAGGTATGCTGTCCAGTGTCTATTCCCTGCTCTGTACCTGGGCTCACTGTAGCATTGTCCTTTCTGAAAGTCTGTACTCAGTATATCTTACATTTTGAATAGAAATAATGTGTCTCTTCCAGGTAAAAAAATAATAGGGAAATACATGATTTATTATATTTTCTTCTCAAGATTAAAGCAACTATGAATGAAAAAGAACCAACTATTGACCTACAGTGCAAGTAAGTGGAGCAAGAAATACAATTCTATGTATTAAGCAACTGAGATTTTGAGTAGTTTGTTATCACAGTGTAGCCTACTCTGTACTAAATGCAAGTTGCTTGTTACAAAGTATTATCCGGAGATGCCTGTGTTTCCTTAAAATAAAACATTTATACCCACCTTAGCAGGAGACAGTCACCTGGACAACTGAAAATCAGTTCCCAAACATATGAGGGGTTTATTGTTCTTTAATCTCTGGACTGTAGAGAAAATGATAAAATGTCATCGATAATGTATTTAATTATTCTATTCAATGTAGATTAAAGTGTTATAAGACAGACAGTCTCATATTCCGCTGGTAGAAAATAGCCTGCTGCAAACTTTCTAGAAACCATTTTCCTACGCCCATTAAGATCTACAATTTTCAAACTCTACTACAAATTCTACTACTAGTAGAAACCAACCCTTAACAAGTCAAGAATCCAAACAAATATTTATGACTAATGACATACATTCTTGGTAAAATAATTTTAAAAAGCCTAGAAATAATGATATCCAGCTTTATGGGAAATGCCAAAAAGTAGGGAATGGCCATATAATGAAAATATTACACAACTATTTAAAAACAAGTTTGTGAGAAATTTTAATGACAAAAATAGATTATATAATATATATGTTACAATTAGCATAATCCAATCATTTATATATACATTGCATATGATATATGTAGAGAGACAGAGACGAGGGGGGGTAGTGGGAAGAAAGAGAGAGAAATCTGGCATAAAATACACCATAATGTGGTAGGATTACAAATTATTATTATTTTATTCCATTGACATTTTTATATTTTCCAATTTTTCTACAAGGAGTGTGTATTACTTTTATAATCAAAAAAGCAATAAAATGTATTTTTAAAGTAGTCCCAAGCCAACCAACTTTAGGCTCCCCTTCAGAGCACACCACGTCCTGTTCCTCTTTCCACAAGCTATAAAATGCCCAAGTACCTCTTTACTGCAGAAGACCCCCACCCCCCGTTTCTAAAATTTTTACTTAGGACCTAAATTAAGTTGTCAGCATAAAACCAGCCACCACTACTCCCCCACCCGACTCCCCCACCACACACACACAAATAATGCCTTGGAATGAGCTATACCTTCTTCCTGATGCTGGTCTGTATTAATTGGAACCTTATTCCTGTTTAAATTAATTTATTATCCTAATTCTTGTAAACGACTTTCTTTAGGATTTCAAAGGCCTTTAAGACCTACTTTTCAACTTACCAACACCCACCCCCCTTTTGCATCATAATGCTAGCTGCTATAACAACAAATCTCAGTTGCTTAACATAGTAATTCTTGTTCAATTCACCTTCTAATCAGGTAGTTGGTGGGCAGTCTTGTTTCTGATGATTTTATGGGACCTCTCTCTGCTAGGGCTTCCTCAGAGGACTTTGCTGGATCCTAAACATTTAGCTAGCCAAAGAAGCAAAGAGAGAAATGTAGAGGGAAAGGGCATGCAAACACTATACAGTGGTACCTCGAGATACGAGTGCCCTAACATACGAGATTTTTGAGATATGAGCCGTAGAGCAAGCAATTTTTTGTTTTGAAATACGAGCAACATTTGAGATACGAGTAATCACGCGGATCGGCTGGCTGCACAGACCCACCAGTTTACCGTGACTCCAGCGTCTCATAGTTTCCCACACCTCAGTCAGTGTGCTTGTTTACCTCGTTGTCCAAGCATCTTTTGTGCATTTACAGACTTTATCACATTTCTTTTTATAACCATGAGTCCGAAGAAAGCGAGTGGAAAGGTCAGTGCCCAGAAGAGGATGATGTCTATTGAATTAAAGCGTGAAATCATAGAAAAATATGAGCAAGGTGTGTGAGTGGCTGACTTGGCGAGGCAGTACGGGCGTAGTACTTCAACGATATGCACTGTGCTTACGCAGAAAAAGTCGATAAAGGGTATAACGCCAGCTAAGGGCGTTACAATAATTTCTAAGCTTCATAGCTCTCTCCATGAAAAGATGGAGAATCTACTGATGGTGTGGATGACAGAGAAGCAGCTTAAAGGAGATACATTAACACAGGGCATTATATGCGAGAAGGCAAGAGCAATTTATGGTAATTTGCTGGAGCAGACCCCTCGCACTTCCAAGGAAGAAGCATCGAAAGACTCATTTAAAGCCAGTAGAGGCTGGTTTGATAACTTCAGGAAAAGGTCCGACATTCACTCCATCGTCAGGCATGGTGAGGCAGCAGGTTCGGATGTGAAGGCAGCTGAGGATTACCTCAAAACTTTTTCCGAACTGATAGAAGCCAAAGGATATATCCCACAGCAAGTCTTCAACTGTGACGAGACAGGGCTTTTCTGGAAGAAGATGCCGAATAGGACTTATATAATGGCAGAGGAGAAGGCGATGCCAGGCCACAAACCCATGAAGGATAGGCTAACTCTTGCACTGTTCGCCAATGCGAGTGGTGACTACAAGATCAAGGCTCTGCTCGTATACCATTTGGAAAACCCCAGAGTCTTTAAGTCACATAATATTTTAAAAGATAAACTGCAAGTTATGTGGAGGGCAAACCCGAAGGCATGGGTCACCAGGCAGTTCTTTGTGGAGTGGGTAAACCTGGTTTTCGGCCCTTCTGTTAAGAAATATCTACAGGAAAACAACCTAACCATGCAAGCCCTCCTCATCCTCGACAATACTCCTGCTCACCCACTGAACCTCGAAGATGAACTCCTCGAAGAGTTCAAGTTTATAAAGGTTGTCTACCTACCTCCCAACACCACTCCTATCCTGCAGCCCATGGATCAGGAGGTGATTTCTAATTTTAAAAAGCTGTACATCAAGCACCTGTTCCGGCGCTGCTTTGAGGTGACGGAGAACACAAACCTCACCCTTCGAGAGTTCTGGAAGAACCACTTTAACATCGTGATATGCCTCAGAATTATTGACCAGGCCTGGCTGGGTGTTACACCGAGGACTTTGACCTCTGCATGGAAGCTGTGGCCTGAGGCCATAGCCGAAAGGACCTCCGAAGGATTCGAACCCGAGGGGCCAGTGGAGGAGGAGATAGTGTCTCTGGGAAAATCCACGGGCCTGGTGGTGGATGAGAGAGACGTGAATGAGCTCATCGAGGAGCACTCTCTGGAACTCACCACGGAGGAGTTATAAGAATTGCAGTCTCAGCAACATGCGGAGGTTCTCCAAGAAATTGGTTTCGAGGAGGAGCCAGAGGTGGAGGAGATCTCTACAAGTGAGATAAAGGAGATCTTAGAAATGTGGGAGAGGGTGTCACACTTCATGGAAAAGAAACACCCCGAAAAAGTTGCTACTGGTCATGCATCGGAGCTGTTCAATGAAACTTGCCTCACCCATTTCAGAAACATTCTGAAAGGGAGGAAGAGGCAAACCTTGTTGTACATGTTTTTTTTTTGTTGTTGTTGTTTTTAAATCGGCCAAAAATGCAAAGACCAGTAGCAATTAAGTTCAGTGAAGATTAGTAAGTTACATTCAGTTTAGGGATAAAGTGTAGCATTAAGAGTGTAACAAGTAAGTAAATACACTTTATAAAACCAGTTTATTCCTTTACATTCTCTTTTATTATGTTTTTATACAATATTTGTCATTTATAAATACATTTTTCTTACTCAAAAACACGTAACAAGAACAATTGGAGTGGCATTTTGGTGACTGGAACGGATTAACGGCATTTCAATTGATTTCAATGGGGAATTTTGCTTTGAGATATGAGCAACTTGATATATGAGCAAGGTTACGGAACCAATTAAACTTGTATCTCACCACTGTACCTTCATTTCATTTGCCGTAAGACGGTAAATAACCACATGTAACCTCAGGGAGGCTGGGAAACGCAGTCTTTCTGAATGTTCAAGAAGAAGAGATGGGGCTGGAGAGCATCTAGTGTATTTCTGCCATGCTAACTACAGGCAACTGAGAGGAGCTTTTAACTCTCAATTCTATGCATTCTGGTTCACCTTAATCCCTTTGCTAAAAGAACTTCCCACTCAGCTGCCTTTCTCCTTCCAGGTCTCTACGCTGGCTTCCAATTTATCTCCCAGGAGCTTTCTAAATGCTCTAGCAAAATGAAGTTGTCCCTTTCTCCATGGTTCTATCACATGAATCTCTATTATAATCCTTCTTATTCTCATAGTCTGTATTGTATTGGAGGAAATAGTGCATTTTTTTTTCTTTATCAGAGCGAAGAAAATAACCTGGTGTCATCTTCATGACCTGCCATGATGCCCAACATGATTTGTTCACAGAGTAGGCCCTCATCAAATGTTAATTCCCTCCATTGCCTTTCAATCAATATTTGTGAAAGTAAACTGAACCAAAATACAGTTCCAGTGTTTCACATGAATACGGATGGTTTAAGCTCTCCCTCTTAGCAGGTATCATATGAAGAACAATTACAGTAAACTCCAGAAGAACCATCCAAAAAGCATATGGGCTTTAAAACTTCTTTGAGGATTGATTTAAGGACCAAAGGACCCAGCATACGATTTCTTATTCCTCTGATAATCCTGTCATATTTTACACAGGTTCGAACTCTCTGTGGATTTTCCTTTTCCTGGAAAATCTGAGTTCTTCAGTAAATTAACTTTTCATCCAAGTCAGTATACAAACAGACTATGTAGTAAATGTGCTTCAGCTTTGCTGAGTTCGCAGACAAATGGAAAGAAAAGCAAAGAAATAAAGTAAAAGTGAGAGGTGTGAGCTTACCCCATCCATCTTAATGGAGTGCTAACCTTCCTGCCTCAAGGTGACTGTTTGAATTCTAGAACTATTAAACAATGAGCTGAAATCCAAACACTCTGTCCAGGAGTGAAAACTTGAGAAAGGACAGCTGTGTCCAGTGTTGACTAAGATTTGGGCTTAAGAAAGCAAACACACACCAAATAAACTAATCTTGGCTGTCCTGTGTCAGTCTTTAGCTCTAGGATCTCCTCTTTACTCTGTTCTGAAAGGGTCACCCTGTTTAAAAAGTGAATGGGGGTGCAGAGAGCAGTCTTGCTTTTAGAGGTGGCACGTGAGTCAGGAAACATTAAATCAGAGACATTATCTTCCATCAAGGAGTGTCTCAAAACTCTTAAAATTTGGAATCTCAGAGACTGGTGTTCATCATTTGGAGTGATTTCTCTGGCACCTGGAACAAAGCCCTGCCCATTTAAATAAGGGTCCACCCTGCTGGTGTAGCTCAGTGGTTGAGCATCAGCCTATGAACTACGAGGTCAGGGTTTGACTCCTCGTTGGGGCATATGCCCGGGTTGCAGCCTGGATCCCCAGAGTGGGGCATGCAGGAAGCAGCTGATCAATGATTCTCTCTCGTCATTGATGTTTCTATCTCTCTCTCCCTCTCCCTTCCTCTCTGAAATCATCACAAATATAATAAAAAAATAAATAAGGGCTCAACAAATGCATATGATTGCACAGAGGTAAAAGGCACAAAGTGGTCAAAGACTGACCAATAGAGCTTCACAGGAGCCCAGGAAGAGCAAGCAAAAGCACTCATTTTCCAAGAGCTCTTCTGGGTGGTCTCCTCCTCTATAAAATAAAAGGCTGGGAACCAAAGGACCAACTGCCTGCTGGTGGAAGCACAAGAGAATAAGGCCTGCTTTGAAGTCCAATCAGACATGGGCTTCATTTCCAGCTTTAGGATTCAGCAGCTGTCTTATTTTGGCAAATTCCTCAATTTCCCTGACCTAGGTACCTCATGTCTAAAGTGTAAATAATAGCATTGCTTCATAATTATGTTATTTTGAGGACTAAAGGACATTGAGAATACAATAAGCAATCAAAATTGTAATTGTTCTTTCATGATGAATAGGAACTCGGGAGGAGTCTGGCAGGCGCCCTTCCTAACTAACATAGGCCTTCAGTTTCTCCTGTTATCTCAGTTCCGTCTGCAATAGCCGCAAACAAACGAACAGAGCACCCCACTGAAATCTATGCAAAGAAAAACACATTAGAAGGTAAAACACCAGAAGGTTAGCAACATTGTGTTAGAGTGCAGGGACTTGGATGATTTTTGTTTCTCTTTGTCTGCATTTTCTAAAGTTTCTACATAAGCATGTATTGCTTTTACTAATAGATATTTCAATGTATATTTTTGACAGGAAAAAAAAAGAATGAACAGGCAATAAATACGAAGTGATCATTAGACTAGTTATTAAGAAGTTTTTTGTAGGTTGCTATATATAAATCATGTAACATATACCCCAGATTTCATGGGAGAGTTCTAAAAGTGGATATTCTATATCCTAAGAAACCAGAAACACCAATCAGAAAGGATTTATGCACCCCTATATTCATAGCAGCACAATTTACAATAGCTACAATTTGGAAAAGCTTAGGTCCCCGTCAGCAGATGAGTGGATCAGAAAACTATGGTATATCTACAAAATGAAATACTATGCTGCCAAAAAAGAAGGCATTCTTACCATTTGCAGCAACCTGGATGGAACTGGAGAGCTTTATGCTAAGTGAAATAAGCCAGTCAATGAAAGAAAAATACTATATGATCTCACTCATTTATGAATAATAAAGAACATTATAAACTGATAAACAAAAAGAGGCAGTAAAGCATCAAAAAGACTGTCAAATTACAGTAGGAAGGTTAGAGAGAGGAGGGGTAGATAAGAGATCAACCAAAGGACTTGTATGCATGATATAACCATAACCAATGAACACAAGACTCTGGGGGGGTCAGGCTCAGCATGGTTGGGGAGGTAATGGCAAGCAATATATACATTCAATAAATTAATAAATAAAGAAAGAAAGAAAGAAAGAAAGAAAGAAAGAAAGAAAGAAAGAAAGAAAGAAAAGTGGATATTCTGTTCCACGTGTTACTGTATTTATCAAAGGCTGTATCAGGTTAGGGAAAGTGCACATAATCTTAACTATCTGGGAACTTAGATTCTTAAAAAGTATCATGTATATATTAAAACATTAATAAAATCAAACTTTGTAATGCCTAAACAGAGAACAAGCACATATTGTAAGACAGTAAGTGAGAAGTCACATTGGGTAGAGATAGCATGGTATGTTTAGGGTCCCAGGAATTCCTCTGGATCCTGTGAGGTCATTCATGTTGATTGATGGAAGAGATGGCACAAAAAAGTAGAGAATCTGAGAAAGTTTTAAATGCAAATTAGATATGGCTAAAGGCTTTCCATTAGGGATGGGAGCAATGCAGTAGAGAAGGGGTGTTGAGAGCAGGGTTCTGCAATTATAATTTTTTATAAATTCACAGACCCCTGGGTTACAAAACAAAGAATTGTGACTACAGATGTCAACCAGGTATCAAAATTACCCATGGTGCAGCTATAATCATGTGTTTGTTTTCTGCCAGTTCAATAATTTGTAATGTGAAAAAATTGGATATCTTAATTAAAATGAGTTTGGCTACATATACTAGTAGTAGAATGTGTAACTGAAGTGACTTGAATAATAAAAGCCCATAGCTGGGTTGTCCCTAGTTGACTCAGTGACTCAGCAATATCAAGATGCAGACCCTCCCGGATGTATTTCTCTGCTATGTTCTGTACTGAGGCACCTTGAATGGCTGCAGCCATTCCCAGCCTCATATTCTTATACAACCTCAAAGGAGCAGGAAATAATTATGGGGGGATGGGGTAAGGAAAGCCAGAGTGGCATGGAAATTTTTCCCAAGTGTCTCTCTCTCTTGTAATCAGAGAGAAAGATATTTCTCATAAGCTCACCAACAAAGTCCCCTTTATGTTCAATGACAATTGTGTCCAAAGGCCGCCCCCATCAAAGAAGGTAGGAAAGCAAGGGTCTATATTTTCAATTCCTAATATGGGCTGTTGTCTCTACCCACATCAAAACAAAACAACACAAAACAACAATAACAACAAAAAGGGGTAGAAATTAAGTGTTGTGTAGAGAATCAAATGGGCAATACAATTATTGTTTTTTAAATACATTAAAATGCCTTTCTTTAGTTATTTTGCTCACAAATTCTTTATTCCTACAAAAAACTTGCTAATTTCCCCATGTGATTCCATTGTATTAATTATTTTAGCAGGTATTGCTTAAAATAAAAGTACTTGTACCACTCCTTATGCGCACACGCGCGCGCGCACACACACACACACACACACACACACACACACAGCAAAGCAAGCACTCCTAATACTGGCATCTGCTTTTATTTTTTTCTCTTTACATACCCAACATTGTTTGTATCTTGGTGGAAACTACAGAACAAGATTTATCTTAAAATTATAAAAGATAGCATTTGCTTCTCATCTTTTGGATTTTTGTGAACTTTTCTTTTAAAAAATATTTATGGTGTAACTAAAGGAATTGTAATGACAAAAAGCAGAAGCCAAGAATATGTGGTTCCTGTAAATGTTTAACTTTTTTTCTATAAAGTTTGGAAGAAATATTTTATAAACATGTTTAAAATCATATAGTAAATGGTGAATATGGTATGTTCTTAGGCATGGAAAGAAAATTAAGCAAAATTAAAAGTTACACAAAAGTGCAGTGCATCATTGGAACAACTTCTATGAACTAATTTAGATGCACCGACATTGTCATTTAAGAAGCCAAAAGGGATCTCTTGTGGGAGATCCAAGATGGCGGCATAGGTAAAGCTGCCTCGCATAACAATTTCAAAACTACAACTAAAAGACAGAACGGACATCATCCAGAACCACAGGAAAGCTGGCTGAGTGGAAATTCTACAACTAGAAGGAAAGAGAGGGGCTCACAGACACTCAGAGGAGCTGCAAAAAGTTGAGGTAAGAAGACGCGCGCGCGAGCGGAGAGAGCAGGTGCTGGAGAACCTGGCTGGCTTTCTCTGGCCGGAGGGAAATGGAGACTGCCAACAGCATTGAACCCCTTCTCCTATGACACTAAACCCCAGATCCAGCCAAAACTCATACGGGGGGAGTTTGGAGTGTGAAAAGGGAGCAGTACACGGAAATTTAGGAGAGTCACAAAAGATCAGAAGTCTGGTGATGCACATGGCACTGTGCGCAGAGGACCAACTGCTGATTGTGCCACTGGCTTTCACAAGTAGGCAGGAGACAGACCCTCCCAATTGTGCCATTTCTAACTCCACTAAACCCTGGTTTCGGGCAAAACCCTGGGGACCCAGACTCATATGGTCCCGAAGCAGAGGGGAGCCAGAGGGGCAGCAGTCTAGAGGCACTCCTAGAGAGCATGTACGCATACAGGGACCGCTCCAGCGATTACCCAGTCACGTGAGACTCAGGGGCTGTGGAGGGCGGGGCCTACTGGAAGGCAAGGCAGTCCCTTAAGCCCTGAGACTCCACCCATCCCAAGCTCAACAGAGAGGCTTTTGCAGTTTTGCAAGTCTGGAATCACCAGGCTGAATCCAACACAGGAGTTTTCCCAGCATAGTGAAAATGCCAAGACAAGGGAAGGGATCACAAACAAAAGAAATGGAGGGAAAAAAATGACTGGATTTAGAGTTCAAAACAATGCTTATAAGGTTTTTCAAGAATATCCTAGAAAAGTTGGATAAAGTTAGTGAGTCCCAAGAGGAGATGAAAAATAACCAATTAGAGATGCAAAAGATCCAACTAGAGATGGAAAAGGACCAACTAGAAATTAAACATACACTGACTGAAATAAAAAATATTATTCAGAGACCTATAGCAGACTAGAGGAAGGCAAGAATCAAGTAAAAAAATTGAAATATAAGGAATCAGAAAACACTCAACTGGAAAGCAAGAAGAGAAAAGAATCCAAAAATGTGAAGATAATGTAAGGAGCCTCTGAGACAGTTTCAAGCATACCAACATCAGAATTGTGGGGGTGCCAGAGGAAGAGAGAGAGAGAGCAAGATACTGAAAATCTATTTGAAGAAATAATGACTGAAAACTTCCCACATCTGGTAAAAGAAATAGACTTACAAGTCCAGGAAGCACACAGAACCCCATATAAAAGGAATCCAAAGAGGACTACACCAAGACACATCATCATTAAAATACCAAGAGCAAAGGCCAAAGAGAGAATACTAAAAGCAGCAAGAGAAAAACAGTTCATTATCTACAAGGGAGCACCCATATGACTGTCAGCTGATTTCTCAACAGAAATGATGCAGGCCAGACAGGAGTGGCAAGAAATATTCAACGTAGTGAATAGCAAGAACCTACAACCAAGAATAATCTATCCAGCAAAGCTATCATTCAGAATTGAAGGGTGGATAAAGAGCTTCACAGAGAAGAAAAAGCTAAAGGAGTTCATCAACTCCAAACCAGTATTATATGAAATGCTGAAAGGGACTCTTTTAGAAGAGGAAGGAGAAAAAGGTAAAAGATAAAAAATTGTGAACAACAAATACATATCTATCAACAAGTGAATCTAAAAATTAAGTGAATTAAAAATTTGATCAACAGAATAAACTGGTGAATATAATAGAATCAGGAGCACAGAAAGGGAATGGACTGATAATTCTCAGGGGGAAAGGGGTGAGGGTGTAATAGGTCAATGGGTTTGCCTAAGGCAGTGGTCTACAAACTCATTAGTCAACAGAGCCAAATATCAACAGTACAACAATTGAAATTTCTTTTGAGAGCCAAATATTTTAAACTTAAGCTTCTTCTAATGCCACTTCTTCAAAATAGACTCGCCCAGGCTGTGGTATTTTGTGGCAGAGCCACATTCAAGGGGCTAAATAGCCGCATGTGTCTCCTGAGCCACAGTTTGCTGACCACAAGCCTATGAATATGGGGGCTGTGGGAGGATAGAATGATGGGAGGGACTAATCACAACAACTCAAGAAGAAACTTCTGGGAGTGACTGATATGTTCATTATCTTGATTTTGGTCATGGTACCACATTATATGCATATTTCAAAACATGTGCACTTTAATTATGCACAGTATATCGTGTTTTAATTATACCTCAAGAAAGCTGTTAAATAAATACCAAAAAAAAGAAGCCAAAAGGACATACATTGATCATAGTTTCCTTTTTGAACATATGAAAATTGTTTCTGAGTAGTATTTGAAATCAAAAGCTAGCTGCTTTGGATAAACTGGAATAACTAAAAGTAAAACTAAAAATAGGTGACAAATTCGTATCTCTTCTATTTTTCTTTCCAATAAAAAAAAACTAAATACAACACAAAATAAGGAAAATAATTTCAAATTGTCATGCACTATAATAATTGTTTTGTAATTAAATCACTTCATCTTTTATAAAAGCTCATTACCTGTATAGTGCATTCATCTGCACAAATATTCCTGAATTCCCTCAGGTAATTAGTATTATAAAATATTGCTGGATGGCATTCTCCTTCATGATTACTCCTGAGATTTCATAAAATACAAGAACTCTTACTACATACAATGTTATGTTCAGAAGTGTAATTAACAGAAAATATTGTATAATATTCATGTCAAACATAGTTTGGGCAAAATGCATATAGACCTTAAATGTATTCCTAGATGACCTAATTAGGCAAACCAAATTTATCTCACAAACTTTGATGTCACATTCCCTCTCCAGAAAAGGCTGTAGGAAGCATTTGATTCTGTGTTTGACCTCATACAGATTCCCAAGATTTCATATCATACCGTGACTTGATGAAATGAACTAGGAAAGTTCCCATCATCTCCCTTCCAGGGAACTCCTCATCACTCTAATCCACAAGAGCCAGTCCCACCACCCTGCTGGGTCCTCATTGTGACATCTTTATTACTTGTCTTCATGGAAACCATGAACCATATGAAATCTTTTATTCATCAACTCTCCACCCAAGGCACACATGTTGCTGAATTCAGTTCTTTCCAGTAATTCATAAGCAAGGAAATTTCTTTTGTTAGACAATGACATCACAACTTTCTTCTCCTTTCCTGTTCATTCTGAATTCTACACATGCCCTTTCACCTACCTAATGCTCCACCAGTGTCTAAGTTTATCTTTGAATTCTAATCTTGCATCCTGGCACTGTTCTCTTAGCAGTAAGTATAAGAAAGGGATTTCTACTAAAAGGTAACTATTGCCACAGTATTGTAAGATCACCGTTAACATTTTCCCAAGTCAGAAACAGAAAAATTCAAGACCAAGGTGCAAAAAGGAAATGCTTCTATTCACCAGATTCAAACTTGTGATTGATTTTTTCAATTAAGAGTGGCCAACATGAGAAATGATTGGTTCTAAGACTAAGATGTCTACTAAAGCCACTATCCCTTCTATCCAAAGCAAGAGACAATAAAATTATTTTTAGAAACATTCTTTGGAATTTTCTTATATCAATTCATTTATGGAGCATCTACTAAGTACTCACAATGTTGGTAAATAATGAGGGAAGACAAAAGAAATAAAAAAATCCGAAAACTTTTTTAAACTGAAAAATACTTCCTATTTAAGGATAGTTATCACCACTTGCAGCTTCCTGGTCAGGGCACATATAAGAAACATTCAATTAATGCATAAATAAATGGAACAACAAAACAATGTTTTTCTCCCTTCCTTCCTCTCTCTCTTAAATCAATTAAAAATATTTTAATCACAGAGAAAGAACCAACAACCTATGAATCAATCAGAGAACATTCTAATTATAATTGTAAGTATAAGAAGAGTGGTCAATAAAAGTTTTGAAGAGCAGTAAAAAACCTCTTTCAAAACATAGTCATTAAAGTAACTTTCTATAATTTCTTTCACTAGAAATAAACACTAGAAGAGTCTGGAATCAGCAATGTCTTGGGAACGAAGTATACTACCTTTCAGATGAGAAGTATCTGCCATAGACACTCTTGAACATACATAATTTTATTTCCAGGAATTTTCCAGGGATATAAATGAGGGAATTTTTAGACATTGATAATTATGTGTGTTAGGTCTACTACTAGTATAAATATCTACTCCATGTCTATTCTTCCCTTGCTAGTTTTATAAAATAACTAATATGGATCTATAATGTATTGAAATCAAAAGATGCTGAGTGAAAAAAGCAAATTGTGAAATCTAATAATATAAGCCTTGAAATTCTGGAGAAATATACACCAAACTTTCAATAGTTATCTAATGGTTATCAAAAGAGGGAAATAAGTGGGGAGAATGGAGAAATGGGGAAAATTAGAGAGAATTGTCTTACTACTTATTGCTTGGCATGTGTTTTAATACTAGCAATATTTATTAGCATTTAGCATGCACTAGATATTCTTCTAAGTATACTTCTGATGCATTAACTCTTGTCACCATTACCTAAACCTCATGAGGAAGGGATTACCATTCTCCCATTTTTTCAATAAGGAAACCAAGGCCAAAATACGTTAAATAATTTCCTCAGGTCATACCCATACTTGGTCAAGGAGCCAGCATTCATACTCAGGTAGAACATTTAAACTATGCTCTACCTTCAAGCACCCAATATGAGACAGAAGTAAAATTATAACTCGTGAAAGGAACCTGGCATTCCCTTTAAAGAAATATCACTATCTAGATTCCCTCCATTATCCTTCCAGTCCATTTGTGTTTCTTGCTTCTGCTACTTTGACCTGAGTTTTAATGGTTTTGCCATTTGCTAATTGCACGTCTTTAAACATACTTTTCTATTGATTTCAGAAAGGAAAAAAGAGGGAGAGATAGAAATATTAATGATGTGAGAGAATCATTGATTGGCTGCCTCCTACATACCCCACACTGGGGATCAAGCTCGCAACCCAGGCATGTGCCCAACTGGGAATTGAACCACCACCTCTTGGTTCATAGATCAATGCTCAACCACTGAGTCACACTGACTGGTACAGGGCATAGGTGGTTCTGCCCAGAACCACCTCCCTTCTTTTGGAAGCTGCTACTGTATTTCTTGACCCTCAGCACTATTGGCTGAGGCTAGGGTAGGATGAAAGCTGTCCAATCAGAATTGTCCTTCCAGACATCTTTCACTAGACATTCTGAAATATAAAGAAAATATGGAAGACAAGAAAGCTGGCATTTATGGAGTGCCAATTACATCATATACAGTATACTATGTATTATCTCAATAAATGTTCACAATAACTCGTGGAGGGACATGGCAGCCTCTATCAGGTGATGGAAGCCATGGGCTGTGAGGCTCAGAAGTGCCACAGCAGCCATGCTTCCCATGCAGTTGAGGATGCATGTGAGTGAGAAACACGTCAAGAAGCAGACTAGTGGAGAGGAAGATCTGGGGCAGGGAACACCTAAGTCCCTGGATGTGGATCTCCTGCAAGTCCAAGCCCCCATAGCCTGCCTGTTCTTCTCACTCACTAGATTACCTCCATTATTCTTCCAGTCCATTTGTGTTTCTTGCTTCTGCTATTTTGACCTGAGTTTTAAATGGTTTTGCCATTTGCTAATTGCATGTAACAACAGCAACAAATTCATACAAAATTAATGGGAAAGAGAACTATTTTGATATTTATCTTAGGGGCCCAGAATTTCAGCTTTTGATCCTGATCAGATTTTATACAGTATGCTCAGAAAACAAAGAAAAATGAAATGTGTATGCACTTTAAATATATATTTTATTGATTTTTTATAGAGAGGAAAGGAGAGGGATAGAGAGTCAGAAACATCAATCAGAGAGAGACATCGGTCAGCCGCCTCCTTCAGGGGATGTGCCCGCAACCAGGATACATGCCCTTGACCGGAATCGAACCTGGGACCTTTCAGTCTGCAGGCCTATGCTCTCTCCACTGAGCCAGACCGGTTTCGGCTGTATTCACTTTAAAGAAGTAAATGTATCATTAAAAAATGAGTCACTGATTCATATAAACTTCTATATTAAACCATTAGCATGATTACTTTGGCCATTTGTCCCATAGCAAATATTAGATTAACTGGTATTACTTTTTCTATTTTTGTGAAGTGCTTTACTCTTTTTATTTACTCTCATTCTTCATAATATAGACCAGTTGTTAAATATATGTGTGAACTTAAGTTTCACATTTTCAGATAAACTTAAAAATATAAAAACCTTATCTGATCATATTTCCTGGTTTCTGGTTTTTTAAATAGTCACCAAAAGCTGTGCTAGCTTCATATTTACTTGGCTTATTTCCCTGCTCATCATCTTTAGAAGGAAATATTCATTTCCTTTCTCTAAATGATCTCTCTCCAAGGAGCCACTTGGTCTTCTCTGAAGCAAGAGAACAATACCTACTCTAAAGATTCAGATCAGAATAGCAAAGAGCTACAAATGACCCTCTTTCCTGAGGAGCAGGCGTTCAGGAAGAGATGTCAACACTGGGTATATGATCTGATCCGGTATTGAGAGGAAGTGTGTGAGCTGTTTAGCACTACAGAATAAGAGGTAAGATTGGGGAACCAAATTCTAACTGTAGCAGCTCCAAGTCATAAATTAATCCTTTTATCTTCAGGTGACTAATAAGTTAACATATTTTCTGAAATATAAAGAAAATATGCAAGACAAGAAAGCTAGCATTTATTGAGTGCCAATTACACCATATACAGTCAGTATATTATGTATTATCTCAATAAATGTTCACAATAACTCTGAATAAGAAATAAGCATCCCTCCTTTGAGGAAAATTGACTCACATAGAAATTACACAAATTACCCAAGGAGACATACTTAGTACATGGAGAGTCTGGATTTGAACTCCTATTTCAGTGGTTGGCAAACTCATTAGTCAACAGAGCAGCAAACTGCAGAGCCTTGTGAGTCTCGGTTTGCTGACCACTGTCCTATCTGTCTGCATCCACAATCCATACTCCCCCCTATACCAAATTACCTTTATGCAAGCCAGTATTCTCCTTTATCTATTTTAAATAATTAGTCAATCATTTTTTGGAATTCTGTTTATTTCTCTAAGATAAGCTTGATTATTTTCATCCTTATAGGTATAGTGGAGGTATGGTCGATTTGTATATTACTCTTTTACTAGATAGGATAAATATTAGGAGGTTGCTGGATATGGCTCAGGTTCTCTAGCAATTTGATAAACTTAGGGATTGATAAGATTCTGTTTATTTCTCTTAGATAAGCTTGATTATTTTCATCTTTATAGGTAAAAAGGTTGATGATCAAAACTGTACATGATGAGTCCAGATCCACAAATAAAATCACATTAAGCCTATCTTGTCAAGACAAAATGTTTCCTAAAAGCCAATAAGGGTCCATTGCAAAGGTCCCCTACCAGTGGTCCCAAACTGCGGCTCCTGAGCCACCGTGGTTTGCCGCTCTGTTGCTAATGAGTTTACCGAACACTGTCATATACTACCCTTTACCTCTTTGCACACAATATGCCACAATTGCCCAATCTCCACAGCTTCTAACTACACAGTAACGTTCAGTCTAGTCTAGTGGTCGGCAAACTCATTAGTCAATAGAGTGGCAAAGTGCAGCTCGTGAGCCATATGCAACCACTGCCCTAGCCCATCAGCTGTAACTGTCCTTGGCACCTCCTATCCTTGGGTGCTAGACTGTGGTCTGCCTCCCCAGTGTAGCCTGCAAAGAGCTTTAATATTATTACCAGCTGAGAGCCAAGGCTGATGAAGGGCACATTGTCACAACAATTTGTTCCCCCACGTGTCAACGTATTCTGAAAGCTAGTGACATCTGATTTTAGCTCTTTGCTGCCTTCTGTTCCTCTGATTTTGACATATTTTAATGAGACAAAAGCTATGAGCTTCCTTAATCCATCTTCCATCCCTTACCCCTCTAAAAAATCACTTTTTTTGCTACTATTCTTTATAAGATGGCAAGCAACATGAAAAATTGCTGATGAGGAGGAATAGACTTATTCCCAGGGTAGAAACTTATCAGAGCTTTCACAACCTCACTGAATTGACCCCTGCCTCTGACTTTTCAGTACTGTTGACCAGGCCTGCTGATCAGGGACACAGACATCAAATCACTCATAAGAGAGAATCAGCTGATACTTCCAGAATTCTTTTATATAATACTAGAGGCTCGATGCATGAAATATGTGCACAGGGCGGGGGAGGGTGGCTCTCAGCCCAGCCTGCTCCCTCTCCAATCTGGGACCCTTGAGGGATGTCCAACTGCCCCTTTAGGCCAGCTAGAATCAGGCCTAAATGGGCAGTTGGACATCCCTCTCACAATCCAGGATTGCTGGCTCTCAATGGCTCACCTGCCTGCCTTCCTGATTGCCCCTAACTGCTTCTGCCTGCCAGCTTGATCACCCCCTAACCACTCGCCTGCCAGCCTGATTGATACTTAACTGCTCCCCTGCCAGCCTGTTTGCCCCTAACTGCCCTCCCCTACAGGCCTGGTCACCCCTAACTGCCCTCCCCTACAGGCCTGGGTTCTCCCAACTGCCCTTCCCTGTGGTCCAGTCACCCCCAACTTTCCTCCTCTGCTGGCCTGGTCACCTCTAACTGCCCTCCCCTGCAGGCTTGATCACCCCCAACTGCCCTCCCTTGCAGGCCTGGTCCCTGCCAACTGCCCTCCTCCGCTGGCCATCTTGTGGTGGCCCATCTTTGACCACATAGGGGCAGTCATCTTGTGTGTTGGAGTGATGGTCAATCTGCATATTACCCTTTTATTAGATAGGATAGAGGCCTGGTGCTGAGTGGGGCCAGATAGTTTGCCCTGAAGGGTGTCATGGAATAAGGTGGGTGTTCCTTTGGGACATGGGGTGGCCTGGGCGAGGGGCCTGTGGTGGTTTTCAGGCTGGCCATGCCCCCTGGAAACCCAAGCAGAGGCCCTGGTATCTGGGAATTATTTATCTTCTACAGTTGAAACTTTGTAACCTGGAGTAGAGCCGAGCCTTCTACTGCTCTGTGGTGGCAGCTATTGAAACTTTGTTGCCTTAAGCAGCAGCCTAGGCTGGCCAGGGTATGAGGAAAGCTTGGCTTCCTCCATCACCAGGGACAAACCAAGCCTCCCTCCTGCTCTCTCTGTGGCCATAGCCATCTTGGTTTGGGTTAATTTGCAGACTTGCTCCTGATTAGCTTGTCAGCATGGCTTATGGGCATGGCTTGTTTGTATAGTGGAGGTATGGTCAATTTGCATATTACTCTTTTATTAGATAGGATAAATACTAGGAGGTCTCTGGGTATGGCTCAGGTTCTCCAGCAATTTGATAAATTTAGGGTAATTGGTAAGTGTATTCTCAATCTAAATACTTCAAGGAATACTCAGAATAGTGGCCAAATATTGAGGATTAACCATATCAGCTACCTTTATATATATATATATATTATCTTAATTATCCTTAAAGTTGAACTAGTAATACAATACTCTGACTCTGAAAGACCAATTTTGAGGTTGGACAGACTTGCATCCAAAATTTCACTTCTAGTACTTGAGGGAATTTCCTTCACAATTTCAAAAATTCCACATGGCAAACCTTCAACTAGGTGATGAGAGTTATCGTGACCACCTCCATTCCTTCACCTCCTGCTAGGTTTTCTAATATCTCCATTCAGAAGCTCAAGGTTTGGAGGAAAAGGGGAGAAAGAGGAGACCACAGAAATCTTGAGTAGGTGGGAAAAGGCTCTTGGGCACAGGGAGTTTGCAACTTGCTCACAGATTGTCCTGTGTTGCAGGGCAGTGGAATATACAACAGATGGTGCTTGAGCAGAGAACATGAGAGCTTGAGAAGCTCACTGTGCCCTAGTAAAAGAACAAAGGGGGTGCAGTGTTGTGGTGTACAGACATGAGACCCAGAATACGATGCCATCACAACTGAAGGATTTTCAAATGTCAGCAGATGCTGCTCTGTGCCCAGAGGCCAGGTGATTCCATTTCATCACATACAGAGACTGGACAAGGACACAGAGGTCAGAGGGCCCTCCTCCTGTGGCCATGATGTTATTTCTGAAAGCTTCCCTCAGTGCACAGATGTCTTCTGGAAAAAGGAAAGAAGGAGAGTGAAGGGGAAGAAGTTCTGAAATACTGTGATTTACCTCCAATGAATGGATTAAGGCTTGATAATAACATTTATATTGATAGAAAAAATCAGCATAATAAAATGGGATGGAATAGATTGTGAGTTCTGGGACCTAAAAGCAAAGCTAAATTCAGATATAGAAAAAGGAGAAAGCTACATTTTGGTACATCTAAGTTGCAGAGTGTGCTAATATTACCTGGTGTACATGTTCATGTTTTTATGTATTACTTAAAATTATTGAACTGGACAAAAAGGGGAGCTTAGTACACACATTTCTGAAAAATTCATTTGAAGATGACATCAATTTATAAACCAATATTAATTGATTACATCGGTCAGCCAATCACAATGCAATATATTTGTAGTTATTTATTAGGCCCCGAACTTTCCATGAGAATGTCAATAAAGATTTGGCCATTGCTGGCTCATATTAAGATACACAATATCTATAGAGAGTATGATGTATGATATAAGAAACAAGTAGAAGCCTTGGAGTTAGATAATCTTTTTAAATTTCACAATATACTAGGTGAGGAAGAATATAAATTATTTAACTTCTCTAAGAATATGTAAAATGAGGGTCAAATTTATAAATTATACCTGACTGAAAGACAAGATATGAAGATATATGAACCAATTGAGGTCACAAATTAATCATGACATAGATGTTAGTTTTTTTTCTATTAATATATGGACCAGATTTATTTAAATTTTATTATTTTAATAAGAAATTATTGACTTAAAATATGTCTTTGTAATAAACCTATATTGGCTCCTGGCAATCTCCATATATTTTTCCAAGTACTTATAAATCATCTACATTTTAAATTTATCCAAAAAAATTTGCCAAAGACACTTTCAGAAGTCCTTTGGCCTTTCATACTCAGCAGACTGAATAAAAAGATTTGGGGGCAGAGGGTGTGGGGAAGGACTCCCTTGGCATCTCTCCAGTTCTTCATGATGCCATGGAAATAACTGGCCCTGTTAATGACCACATTTTAAAGTTGTTTTAAGTTTCCTAAGAGATTAATAATAAGAGCCTTAAAGACTAGGGTATAATTGTCACCATCATTTTCACTCTCAACTAACCTGTTTTTCTTTTCCTACATCCAGTGAAACACAAACCTCTCAACCATATTGGGTGGCTCCCTTCCAGTCCAAAGATAATCTTCCTATGTAGAGAGAGAAGAAGGGTCAGATGAGAACTTAAGAGCATGGCTTTCTCTTCCCTCTCTTGTAACATACCATTATGTGCCACTGACTGTGAGCTCCTTCTTCCCATTTCTCTTCCTTGCCCTGAGCCAGCCTCAGCCCATGTCAGGCACTAGTCCTCCTGATACTGACACTCTTCTTAGGAGTCATGCTTTTCCTTGGCAGCTGTCTTTGTCATGAGCCCCTTCTATCCACCGTCAGTACCTGTTCATGTGAAATAGAAATTGTTTTCCAAGAGAGGCCGTGCAGGAAAATTGCTGGCATTTGAGAGAGCTCCCAATACCAAACCAGAATCTGAGCTTGTGAGGGATACTGACTGACCAGGAGACCAGTAGGCAAGCCACACTGGTGCCAACTGGCAAGGCCAGTGCAGACCAAAGTGCTTCCAGCAGCACCATATTCCTCTGCCCTGGTGTGCACATAAAGAAGCTTGGTATAAAATAAATAAGTTCATTTCAGTATGTAAGTATGAAGGGGGAGTGGGGATAACTTGATATGTTTAAGCCACAAACTTCTGTTCTTTCTACCTGTTGGAATGTTCTGAGATTTCCTTAAGAGGCAAGGAAACATTGTTTTATAAAAATATTTAATAGGCCCTAGCTGGTTTTGCTCAGTGGATAGAGCATCAGCCTACAGACTGAAGGGTCTGGGGTTCGATTCTGGCCAAGGGCACATGCCCGGGGTGCAGACTCAATTCCTAGTGTGGGGCATGAAAGAGGCAGCTAATCTATGATTCTCTATCATCATAGATGTTTCTATTTCTCTTTACCTCTCCCTTTCTTTCCAAAATAAATAAATATATATATTTTTAAAAATTAATAGTCTGGCTGGTGTGGCTCTGTGGTTGAGCATTGACCTATGAACCAGAAGGTCACAGTTCAATTCTGGTTGCGGGTTCAATGCAGGAGGCAGCTGGTCAATTACTCTCTTTCATCATTGATGTTTCTCTCTCTCTCTCCCTCTCCCTTCCTCTCTGAAGTCAATAAAAACATATTTTTAAAAAAATAGTTTACTAGTTCAGCACTGTCTACATGATGGTGATTAGATAAAAGGCTTAAAAAAAACCCTACTTTTTCTAAGTTTAAAAACTTATTTAGAAAAAAACATTTCCTAAGGAACAGACAATATTGGACTGAAACCTAAGATCTAGATCCATTTTAGTGACTCATTTCTTTTTTGGGGGGAATTTTATTTGCAATTGAGCATGTATTGAATTCATAAGGAATCAGCCCTAAGATAGGTGGGAAATGGAGAGGCTAATATAATA
Organism: Lasiurus cinereus; assembly: GCA_011751065.1. Classification (NCBI taxonomy): domain Eukaryota; kingdom Metazoa; phylum Chordata; class Mammalia; order Chiroptera; family Vespertilionidae; genus Lasiurus; species Lasiurus cinereus. The sequence continues at coordinate 47,512,982 of JAAGEH010000226.1, forward strand.
TCTGATTCCTGACTTCAAGTGGAATTTAGCACAGCTAAACAGTAATATAGATAAGTGCCCCCACTTTGTATTATGAATCACAAATATAAGAAAGAAGTTCAGAGACTAGGGAGATGAGTATGTCCCAAACCGTCCTGTACAGAAACACGGGGATTCCTCTCTTAGAGAGTCATATTGTTCATTAACATATTTAAGGCTCTGGGAAGTCTAGAGCAAAGGGAGCCTTTTAATTTTGAATAACTATAACTTCCCAAGTGTATTGACAATAGAAGTCCTTTTTCAGGCAATACCTTTAGTTTCTTCTAAAATTGTCCCCAAATTAGAGTTGATGTTATCAGAAACAGATTCATGTAGGATACACACTTACTCTGGGCCTTGAAGATGTATAACTTTGGGATGAGCAGAGCATGGAGGTGCCTTCAGAGAATGGAAAGATTTAAGACATCATACTGAGGATCCAGATTGGTCAGGAGAGCTAGACACAAGCTGGAGGGAGGAGGAAAAGAATCAAGTGGCCCCAGGTGTAAGGATTAGAAGGCTGTAGAGCAAGCATGTCAAACTCGACCTCATGCATCCCACAACGAATATTTTTGCAGCCCAGCCAATATAACGGTATGTAAAAAACATTTTAATAAAAATTTTGTAACTTAATTTTTACAATATCCTGTTATACATCATTATTAATTACAAACTATAATGTTCACTAATGACTGATTACTATAATCGTGTTGCATTCATTTCCCTTATGTTCCTTATGTGCAGGCTCACCATTTGTTGCTACTAATACTAACAGTGAATATTTTAACAGCTGATTGCCACATCATTAGTCTTGTACTGACTTGTTTGGTGTGCACAACAAGAAATATTTTGCTTTTGGAGAACAAGAAAAATAGGTTTATTTGCATTACACTTATTACTTTGTGCAGTCATTCAGTGTCTGGTAAGTTAATGTTCAAGAAAAAATATTAATTTTTATTAAAATGTTCTATCAGTTTATGTTAAAGATCACTCATTTATTTCAGCCCTTTGTATTCACCATGTCTCTATCAAAATAAACCTACGTTTCTTTTTTAACATTTTATTTTATTTTATTATTTTTAATAAATATTTATTGTTCAGATTATTACAATTGTTTCTCTTTCCCCCACCCACCCCCATAGCTCTCCTCCACTTGGCTCCCAACCCACCCTCTGCCATTACCTCTTCCCCATTGATCTCATCCATAGGTGTATGATTTTTGTCCAGTCTCTCCCTGTACACCCCTCACCCCTTTCCCCCTGAGAATTATCAGTCCACTCCCTTTCTATGGCCCTAATTCTATTATATTCACCAGTCTATTCTGTTCATCAGATTTTCAATTCACTTGATTTTTAGATTTACTTGTTGATAGATATGTATTTGTTGTTCCTAATTTTTATCCTTATCTTTTTCTTCTTCTTCCTCTTCTTAAATAATGCCTTCCAGCATTTCATATAATACTGGTTTGGTGGTGATGAACTCCTTTAGCTTTTTCTTATCTGTGAAGCTCTTTTTCTGCTCTTCAATTCTGAATAATAGCTTTGCTGGGTAATCTTGGTTGTAGGTTCTTGCTATTCATCACTTTGAATATTTCTTGCCACTCCCATCTGGCTTGCATGGTTTCTGTTGAGAAATCAGCTGACAATTGTATGGGTGCTCTCTTGTAGGTAATTAATTATTTCTCTTGCTGCCTTTAATATTCTCTCTTTGTCTTTTGCTCTTGGCATTTTAATTATTATGTGTTTTGGTGTGGTCCTCTTTGGATTCCTTTTGTTTAGGGTTCTGTGAACTTCCTGGACTTGTAAGTCTATTTCTTTCACCAGGTTGGGGAAGTTTTCAGTCATTATTTCTTCAAATAGGTTTTTAGTATCTTGCTTCCTCTCTTCTTCTGGCACCCCCATAATTCTGATGTTGGACACTTGGAGTTGTCCTAGACGCTTTTTACACTATTTTCACATTTTTGGATTCTTTTTTCTTTTTGCTTTTCCAGTGGAGTGTTTCTGCTTCTTTATATTTCAAATCTTTGACTTGATCCTCTAGTCTACTGTTAGGTCTCTGTATAATATTTTTTATTTCAGTCAGTGTATGTTTAATTTCTAGTTGGTCCTTTTTCATCTCCTCTTGGGTCTTGCTAAATTTATCCATCTTTTCTAGGAAATTCTTTAAAAAACCTTATAACCATGGTTTTGAACTCTGTATCCAGTCATTTGTTTTCCTCCATTTCTTTCGTTTGTGATATGTTCTTTTGTCTCCACATATTTCTCTGCTTCCCTGAGTTAGTAGAGTAGCTTTATGTGCTAGGTGTCCTATATGTCCCAGTAGTTCTGCCTCCCCAGTTACCTGAGGTGGACACTCTTGGTGCACCCCTTTGTGAACTGTGTGTACAGTCTTGTTGTAGTCAATTCTTGATTGTTGTTGGTATCACTGGGGGAATTGACCTCCAAGCCAATTGGTTGTGAGGATCAGCTGTGTCTGTGCCTGGAGAACTTCTGTGCTGAATTGAGCCCTAAGACTTGCAAGATTGAAACAGCCTCTGTGCTGGGCGTGCATCTGGTGGAATCTCTCAGGGCTGAGCAGAAGGCCTTGGCTTCCTGTCAACCCTGCCCTACATGGCAGCCTCTGAGTCTCAGTGCCTATGGATAATCACTGCACCCCTTTCTGTGCCCACACACACACTGTGCCTTCAGACCTCTGCCTTTCGTGCACATGTGTGCCTCCGGACATCTGCCTTTGCAGCTCTCCTGAGTTTTCGTGTGCTCTAGTGACCCGTATGAGTCTAGGATCCCAGGGTCTCACCCAAAACTGGGGTTCAGTGCAGTCAGACCTGGATTTCAGTTCTGTTAAGAGGTTCTGTTTTCCTCCTGCTAGAGAAAGCCAGCAGCATGATCAGGAGTCAGCTCTCTATGTGCACACTTTCTTGCGCCCCCCAGACCTCTGTCTTTTGTGGCTCTCTAAGTTTCCCTGTACTCCTTCCTTTTCACAACAGTCCAAACTCCCGCATATGGGTCTCGCCCGGAACTTGGGTTCAGTGCAGTCAGAAGTGGGGTTCATTGTAGTTGGGATTTTCAATTTCCCTCCCACTAGAGGAAGCTAGCCAGACCCTCCACCACCAGACCTCTCCAGGAGCATGTCTCCATATCTCAGCTTTTTACAGTTCCTCTGAGTCTTCATGAATCCCTGTCTTTACTTCTAGTTGTAGAATTTTCACTCTGCCAGCTTTCCTGTGGTTCTGGATAGTGTCCGTTCTATCTTTTAGTTGTAATTTTGAAATTGTTGTGCAAGGCAGCAATTTAGATGTTCACCTATGCTGCCATCTTGGTTTCCCTAAACCTACTTTTCTATGAAAATTGAAGCTTTTGTTTTTTTGTGGCCCACATAAACTTAAACCTTGTTTATTTGGTCCATGTTAGTCTTTGAGTTTGACGTGCTTGCTGTAGAGTTGTGATTAGCAAACCATGGCTCATGAGCCACATGCAGCTCTTTGGCCCCTTGAGTGTAGCTCTTCTACAAAATACCATGGCCTGGGTGAGTCTATTTTAAAGAATTTGCATTAGGAGAAGTTTAAGTTTAAAAAATTTGGTCTCAAAAGAAATTTCATTGTAATGTTGGTATTTGGCTCTGTTGACTAATGAGTTTGCCGATCACTGCCAATGGCTTTCAAAATGCGAGCGTAGGACCACCTGTATCAAAATTTTCTGAGGTGTTTGTTATAAAGCCCTCAGTTTCAACGTCAGTTCCACTGAAGGCAGGCCATGAAAATTGGCAATTTAAAAATTTTTTTTAATGTATTTTATTGATTTTTTACAGAGAGGAAGGGAGAGAGATAGAAAGTCAGAAACATCGATGAGAGAGAGACATCAATCAGCTGCCTCCTGCACGCCCCACAGTAGAGATGTGCCCGCAAGCAAGGTACATGCCCCCAACCGGAATCGAACCTGGGACCTTTCAGTCCGCAAGCTGATGCTCTATCCACTGAGCCAAACCAGTCTCGGCTAAAATTTGCATTTTAAAACAGGTGATTCTTAAGCGCTCTAATGTTTATAGGTACTGGAAACCAGTTAGGCATGGGAGAAAAATAGATTTCATGGGAAACAGGTTTAACTGAAAGAAGAGACATCCCCACAGTCAGGCATTTATTCATCTGGTGTATATTGAACACCTGCTGCATGCCAGGCCCTGGATATACTTGTGATTTTGATTGAACAACGCCTGTCCCTGACCTCGAGGGTTCACATCCAATGGTTAATTAAGACACTTCTTATTTATAGGCCTCTGACTGCTTGATCAATTTTTGAAATTTGGCTTTTTACTTATCCCTGAGACCTACCTGCAACTAGTGTCCTATTCAGGTAAGTGGGTTTCTGCCCCAGTCCATTGATCTTTGGCTTTATTCTTTGCCTGCTTATTTATCCCTGGCCACAACATCATCTCTGTACTGCCTCTGAATTCTAACCATTCTAACTAGAGGATTCTAACTGAATAACTGATCTTTCTGTTACTGTCTCACTTCTCACCATCTCCCTGACTAGAGCAGTGATCAGCAAACCGTGTTTGCTGCTCTGTTGACTAATGCGTTTGCCGACCACTGGACTAGAGTAATACGGATGGCTATTCCCAGATTCCCAATCACATGCCTGGACCACCTCACTACTTCTTCCTATTGAACCCATCCTTTGCCAGTTATCTACTTGAACAACAAAAAAACCATTGATCCTCTGAACTACTCTTGATTCTGGTGAGGTTTTAAAAAATAACTTATTAATTTTTAGAGAGAGAGGAAGGGAGAAGGAAAGAGAAAATCATTGATGTGAGAGCACAATAGTGATCAGCTGCCCCTGCACGTCATCTATCAGGGATTGAGCCCTGGCCAAGAATCAAACCGGCAATCTTTGTTGCATGGGACAACGCCCAACCAACTGAGCCAAACTAGACAGGGTGATCCTGGTGGTTTTGTAGAATTGGCAGTGGGGTCAGGCAGTCTTGAATTCAAATCCTAGTTGCTACCATTTCCAGTCACATAACTTTAGAAAGTTTAATTATTTCTCTGAGTTATAGTTTTCTCATTTGAAAAGAAGAAGAAAAGAAGAAGAAGAAGAAGAAGAAGAAGAAGAAGAAGAAGAAGAAGAAGAAGAA
>JAAGEH010000226.1:47518142-47535363 GCA_011751065.1 Lasiurus cinereus
AAGAAGAAGAAGAAGAAGAAGAAGAAGAAGAAGAAGAAGAAGAAGAAAGAGGAGGAGGAGGAGGCCTGTCTCACCAGATCATAAAGAATTAAATGTGATGATATATTTTAAACTCCTAGCAGAAAGCCTGGCACATAGGTAATCAATCAGTGAGACGCATTTTATTCATCGTGGGGAATCTTTGCCCTGCAGGCTGTAATTTTCTTTCAGCACCTCCATCCAGGTCTGTTCTATACTTCCACGCTGAACTTTGGACAGGTGCAAGGGCTGGGGGATGAAGAGGGGGATATGAGGGTTGAGTTCTGAGCCCAGCCACACGGATTTTAAAAGGTGACGTGCTGACTATACCATTTCGGCTAAGACAGTGGTCGACAAACTGTGGCTTTCGAGCCACATGCGACGCTTTGGCTTTGGCTTCTTGAGTGTGGCTCTTCCACAAAATACCACGGCCTGGGCGAGTCTATTTTGAAGAAGTGGTGTTAGAAGAAGTTTAAGTTTAAAAAATTTGGCTCTCAAAAGAAATTTCAATCGTTGTACTGTTGATATTTGGCTCATTGACTAATGAGTTTGCCGACCACTGGTAAGATAAAAAGATACGAGGGAAAGCAGTGTAAAAGAAAGAGCTTGGGACAGTGTCCTCACCAAGTAGAAGAGCAGATCCTACTCTCCCCCACCCCATGCCATCCATGCACCTAGCCAATGGTCAGCAAACTGCAGCTCTCACGAGCCGCGGTTTGCTTCTCTGTTGACTAATGAGTTTGCTAACCACTGCTAAGGCATTACCCTTACCCAGAAGTTTTGACTTCAGGTTAAAGACATTAATTAATACATTATTAAGATGTTTTTTAAGTGTTTTTCCCTAAGACAGTGGTCAGTAAACTCATTAGTCAACAGAGTGGCAAACCATGGCTCATGAGTCGCATGTGGCTCTCAAGCTGCTGTTTGCTGACCACTGATCTAGGCTTATTTCCAATGTGTCAGACCTGGCTCAGACCTGCCACCATGTAATGCAACTGAGTTTGGCTAACCGCAGCTATGGCATTACTCTGCTATGCCTCTGGGTTCTAAATAAGGTCTGTTTTTAGAAACAAAGTTTGCTGTCACTTATTTAATTTACCCTATAATTTGTGAACCAAAACAAGATGGACATTTTCCACAGTGGGTAGTAACAGAGATAATTCTCTGCCTCCATTTTCCCCTTTTCCTTAGCTTAAAAAACTTCTTCCCTTTGCTTACTTGATGAAGTCTGTTAGCCTGGGTGCCAGCCTACAGACTCATGTTGCTACCTCAGTAGCCTAATCTTATGCCACTCCCCACCAGTGAGCTCTTTGCTGCTGTCATTCAGTGACACTTGCAGTTCTAGAACTCTCTAATTTCTCCCTTTGTATTTACTATTCCCTTTCCCCCAGTTCTTTGCCTGGGAAACTTCCATTCAAACTTGTCATTTCCTCTAATCATACCTCCCCTCCCCCAGCCTTGGGTAGGCACACTCCTTTGTGCTCACATGTGTGGATTTGCCAGTCAAGCTTCTCAGACCATATCATAGTTATTCACTGATTTAGGGCCAGTCTCCCCTGCCTTGCTACCCGAGGTGTGAGAAGTACAGAATGGCCAGTCCCATCTCAGACATCACAGACTCAGAATTTCCATTTTGACAAGATCCCCAGGTAATTTCTATGCTCATGAAAGTGTTACAAGGTTTCTCTAATGGATAGACTTGTGGGAGAGCCTCAGGAGGTGACATTGTCACCTCTGAATTCCCAGTAAATTCCATCTAGTACATCCCATGACTATACCTGAACCCCACCTGGCCTCTCTGATTGGTATAGAATCCCTGCTGAGAGTTAGTGCCAGGAGCTATTTTTAAAGCTTCTTCTCTTTGCTTACTTGATGAAGTCCAAACTTGTTAGCCTGGGTGACAGGCTACAGACTCATGTTGCTAACTCAGTAGTCTCATCTCATGCCACTCCCTACCGATGAGCTCTTTGCTGAGAACTCCAGTCACTAACAATGTTATGTGAGGCCTACATGACAGCCCAGAACCAGAGAGAGGATCACTCGCCACATCTCCCCTGTTGGATCATGGATCTCCTGGGATCCTTGGAGGTCCTTTGCCAGGTTCAGGCCTCACAGTTCTCATCTTGGGGCCATGGTGAAGGTTCCTCAGGTGAAGCTTTTTGAGTATCAGCAGACCTTCATCAGGGAATCTGTCCTGAGCACTTGCAATAGAGTGGCGGTACTTTTTATGAGCTCTACATAACACTTTAGGAGTAACTGCATGAGCCAGTGGTCCTGCATAAGCAAATGGGATCAAGATAGTGGAGTAGGCAGAATAATGACCCCCCGCCCCAACACATATGTCCATGTCCTAATTCCCCGAATCTGTGACTATTACCTTCCATGGCAAAAGGGCCTGGCAACTGTCACTAAATTAAGGACCCTGAGATAGGAGATTACCTTGCATGCTTTATCCAGGTAGGTTTGATGGGATCACAAAGATTCTTACAAGAAAGATGGTAGAGAATTAGAGTTGGAGGAGTAAGAGATATGACAACAGAAGCAGTAGCTGGAGTGATGTAAGATGGGGCCATGAGCCGAGGAATGAGGAATAATTAGAGAAAGGAAACAGATATTCCCTTACCTTCCTAAAGAAACCAGACCCGGGGCATCTTGAATTTAACCAGTGAGACCTGTGTCAGACTTCTATTCCACAAAACTGTGAGAAAAGAAATACACGTTGTTTCAAGCCTCCGCAATTTGTGGTAATTTGTTACAGCAGCATCGGAAAATGAGTACAAGAAGGAAATCTGAGTTATTCATAATAATGTGAATTCCCTTGTTTACACAATCTGGGGCATGTGGTAAAGTCTAAGTTACTCAAGCTGGACTCCCACAGTCCTGGGCTGTCAGAAATTGGTTTTATTTCTAGCTGACTGGCTCTTGGGAAGCTCTAGAAGGAACCATATTCCCTCCCTTGGGTAGGGGTTAGAGGATGGAGCAAGGGCGTGGTTCTATCTTAGTTTTAAATGACCCAGCATCCGTCAAGCAGATGTACTACTCTACACAATACTGCTCTCCCAGGGGCATCTTCCTAGCCTAAAACCTCCAGTAGTTCTTGAGAGCCAAAGCTGCCAGAGAACAACAATGAACTTGTCATCCTGTGTTGATGAAGTGGCTGTTAGAAGCTCTGGAGGCTTGGTGGGAAAAGCCAGCCATCATAACCATGTAGAGAAAGTCCCTGGAGCCATCAATGCAGAAAAACAGTAGCTCCTATTAATAAATCAATCCCTTCCCAGAAGACCATTAGATTTTTTCATTACTGTTGGTTTATGGGGAAACCTTAAAGGGAAAAAGAGAGCGGGGGAGGCATGTCAGATCTGTCTAGACCATGAAATTCACCTGACATAATTTTTATGAACTGTTTGAGCTCTCCCCCTTTGAAAGGTGTCATTGAAAGTGGAGCTCTCGGCTACTTTGAGTTTCACAGGACAGCAGCCTCCCTTTGGAGAGCTAACAATGGTCTAGATGCCAGAGAATCCCAAATGCCGAACTGTCTCTTTGGTGTCCACAGCTAAAGCTACTTTCTCAAGATCTCTGCAAACTGCATTACTTTAGCTGCAGGTAACTGATGCTGAGCCCCTTGGAAGGGGTTTCTCCGGAGTTTTTTTTTTTTACTTAAATGTTTATTGTTTAGATTATTATATTTGTTTCTTTTCTTCCCCTCCATAGCTCCCCTCCACCGAGCTCCCACCCCTCCCTCTACCCTTACCTCCCCCTGCATTGACCTTATTCATAGGTGTATGATTTTTGTTCGGAGTTTTTAATCCTAGGAACCAGAGGCAGTGACTGCCCAATGCTGCCTCTGAGAGGGAAAGCCCTTCTTACATGCTCGGCAGCATTCTCAGTCCCAGGGCAGCTGAGAGGGGAGAGGAGAAGGGCAGCCACAGAGAGGGGCCCATCCAGGGGGAATGACAACTTAATTCCTGGCTCACCAGGAAGCTGTGGCAGGGGATCATTAAATTCCTCTCCAGCAGTTCCCTGGGAGAGTGTGTTTGGTTCATAGCAGTGTGAGCCCACAATACCGCTGCATGAGGCCTTGTGAAGGAGGCAAATGAGCTTGTTGCTTATTGCCATCTTGGTTTCTCCATCTTTAGAGGTGGTAACTCACCGACTATGCTTAGAAGGGGCAGCAGTCAGGTCAGTCTTCAAGGAAACTACCAAATAGACTAGGGTTGCCTCTGGCTTCTCAGATAACCCTTTTATGGCCTCTTCCATATCTCTCTCTCTCTCTCTCTCTCTCTCTCTCTCTCTCTCTCTCACACACACACACACACACACACACAGAGAGAGAGAGAGAGAGAGAGAGAGAGAGAGAGAGAGAGAGAGAGATGATTTGATTCCTGGACCCATTTTATAGATGAGAAAAGTGAGGCTCAGAACAGGTTAAGTAATTTACCCAGCATCACATAACTAATAAGCTATGGGGAAAGCAAGAACTTGAATCTAGTCTGTCTGATTCCAAGCCTGTGCTTTTTCTGTAATAGTTGTAATCTAGAAATCTGGAATTAAAAAATTAAGCAAAACAAAAAATTTAGGTTCAAATCTTGGCTTCGCTAGTTAGTAATTGCATGACTTTGGCCAAATTATTTAAGTCTTACTATTTTTATCTTTTAAAAGGGATGATAAAAATAATATCTATTTTATAGGATTCATGAGAATTAAATAAGATAATGTGTAAACATTATTTATTACAGTACTGGGTACATTATAAGTTCTCAAAAACTATTAACTATACCTGATAATTTTCTATTCTCAAGGAACTTACTCTCTGATAGTAATTCCCTCATCAACATATTTCCCCTTTTCTGAAATTTTAATATTTATGAATTGACTTATTCAGATTATTTTTCCAATTAAAAAAATCTCACATTGGGTGACCTTGAGTTACTCAAGCTCATAAAATTGTCCTAATAAAGCTGTAGGCACCATGTTTTCTAGACAACTTTTTCTTCTGACAGATTAGACCTTTAGATCTCTTACTCCTATTCACAAAAATATCTATTATTGCTCTTAATTTATAAAATATCATTGATGATCTCCTTCCTAAATACATGGTTTTTATAATTTCTGCTTTAGCAGAAATAAAAATATCTCAAAGAGTTTTTGTGAAAACACAATCTCAAGATCTTGACTGACTTTTTCCTATAAGATCCTGAGTTAATAAACAGTGCTTGTCCTTGCCAGCGTGGCTTATGGGGACATAGAAGAGATACATTATTAAAGGTGAGTGACTGAGACCCGAGGAGAGGTGCAACTGCAGGGCATTATGGTGGTATCTGGGGAAACTGAGAGACCAGATGTGCTGTGATTAGAAAATCCATTCTTCAGTTCGAACTTCAGAGAAATTATCACACAGACCCAACAAGAGTCACTCACAAGAATGTTCATGGCAGCCCTCTTGAGACAGTAGCGAATGGGAGGGGGGGGGAAGGCATCCATTAAGAAGGAAACAGATGAATAAATGTGGTGGAGAATGCCCCCTAAGAAATATAATGCAACAAGTAAAAGTAATACATTTGATTTAAATTCAGCAATGTGGATAGATCATAAATATCTAGAGTGGAAAAGAAAGAGTAAGGAGCACAAAACCATTTGTGTAATTTAAAGGCATCTACAATGCAAAAAAAAAAAGACTTATTTTAAAAGAATACACACACATCCATGGATACCGTTCAAACATATTAGTGAGGCCTGGCATTGACAGTGAAGATAATTTTTATGCACAAAGTGGTTATGATAAACTTAGCTTTCCACAGCTGGAGTCCAACCAAACCAAAGAAAGGAAAGATGCACATCCCTTGCAATTAGCACACAAAGAAAAGCATGAGTTATCCTAATTTGAAAAGATCACAGTTTCATGGAAGTCATGGCATTCTAGCTGCTGGAGAGCAAAATTTAGGTGGGAAAGGCCTTTGGAAGCAGAGGTAGCTGTGTAAGCAAAGACACTGAAAGAAGAAGGCAGAAGTCAACTCTGAAAAGTACCAAATGTATACGGAAGAGTGGGGTTGCACTGCAATGGCGAAGAAGGTCAAGAAGATGTTAGAAAGCTGGAGGAGGAAGGCCTTCAAAGCTGTACTAAAGGTGGTGCTCTGAAGACAATGGGAAGACAGTTAATTATTTTTAAATATATATTTTTATTGATTTTATTTTATTTTTTTTATTAATTTTTATACATATCTCCCCATTGCCCCCCCCTCTCTCCCAGGCATACCCCAACCCCCCAGGGTCTATGTTCATTGGTTATGCTTATATGCATGCATACAAGTCCTTTGATTGATCTCTTATCTACCTCACTTAACTTTAATCTTCCTGCTGTAATTTCACAGTCTGATGCTTTACTACCTATGTATCTATCCTTTTGTTCATCAGTTTATAATGTTCTTTATTACCCACAAATGAGTGAGATCATGTGATGCTTCTCCTTCATTGACTGGCTTATTTCACTAAGCATAAGGTTCTCCAGTTCCAACCAGGTTGCTGCAAATGGTAAGAATTCCTTCTTTTTAATGGCAGCATAGAATTCCATTGTGTAGATGTACCACAGTTATCTGATCCATTCATCTGCTGATGGGCACCTAGGCTGTTTCCAAATTGTGGCTATTGTAAATTGTGCTGCTCTGAACATAGGAGTACATAAATCCTTTCTGATTGGTGTTTGTGATTTCTTAGGATAAATTCCTAAGAGTGGGATTACAGGGTCAAATGGGAGATCCATTTTTAGTTTTTTAAGAAAACTCCATACTGTTCTCCACAGTGGCTGCACCAGTCTGCATTCCCACCAACAGTGCACAAGGGTTCCTTTTTCTCTGCATCCTTACCAACACTTGTCGTTTGTTGATTTGTTGATGATTGCCATTCTGACAGGTGTAAGATGATATCGCATTGTCGTTTTGATTTGCATCTCTTCCTTTGCATGACTTGGAATACTTCATTCCATTCTCTTCTGGCCTGATGAGTTTCTGTTGAAAAATCAGTAGCTAGTCTTATGGGGTTTCTTTTGTAGGTAACTTTCTGTTTCTCTCTGGCCACATTTAAGATTCTTGCTTTGTCGTTGCTGTTTGCCAATTTAATTATAATGTGCCTTGGTGTCGGTTTTGTGGGGTTCATTTTGCTTGGGACTCTGTGAGCTTCTTGGATTTGTGTGGGTTTTTCCTTTCCTATATTGGGGAAATTTTCTGTCATTATTTCTTCAAACAGGTTCTCTAATCCTTGTTCAGTTTCCACTCTTTCTGGGACCCCAATTATGTGGATGTTGTTGTTTTTTCGTGTTATCCCAAAGTTCCCTTAGGCTCTCCTCTTGCTTTTTAATTTTTTTTTCTAGAAGCTGCTGTACTTGGGTATTTTTTCCTACCGTGTCTTCGAGCTCACTGATGCGGTCCTCTGCTTCTTCTAGTCTGCTTTTGATGTTTTCTATTGAGTTCTTTAAAGCAGTGATGTCATTTTTTATTTCTTTGTGCATTTCTTCATGCTTCTTCTTCATTTCCTCTTGGCTCTTACTCAGATTGTTGATTTTGTCTTCCATTCTTTTCATCCACCTTATGATCATTTCTCTGAACTCTTTCTCTGGCAGGCTTATTTCTGCTTCTATTTTGTTTACTTCCTTTTCTGGTGATACCTGCCTATCTGTCGTATATGGGCTGTTTCTTCTTCCCATGGTCTGTCTTCTCCAGGTGTCTGGTTATGTAGTTCTCTCTCCTATGTTGATTCAAAGGCACAAACTAGAACACGACCCGGTACAGCACACAAGGCACTGAACAGAAATGTATTCACGATGTTAATAATCACCAATAAGGTGACCACCAATGAAAGACAAATTAGGGGTAAGTAGAGAAAGAAGAAGAGGAAAATGAGGGAAAAAGAAAGGAAAGAAGTGCCCAAATCAGATTGGGAGAGGGAGGGAAAAAAATAACTAACTGAACAATAAAATAAAATAAAATAAAGGAGAAGAATAAAAAGAAAAGAGAAAGAGAAACAAAGTCAGAGAGAAAAGAAAGTAGATAAGAGAGAAAAGGGAAACAAAATATAGATGTCAGGAGAAAACTCCAATAGAACAGTCACTAATCCCAATAAATGCCAGCAACCAGTACCTAGAGATTAATACAAACTGCAAATAACAACTGGTATCGAGGGAGGCGAGGGAAAAGAGAGGTAGAATATAAAGCAAGCAAAAAGCAAAATAAAACAAGTAGAATAAGCTAAAATAATCTCACAAAAAAGTTTAAAAAATCGATATAATCACTGTTCAGGCAAATAGGAAAAAAAGGACATAGAGAAAAAACAACTTTTTGGCTAGTGAAGACAAGAAGGGAGAGGCTTGTATGGACTTGTAGTAGGGGATTTGAAATTAGATATCTAAGTGGGGTGAAATTTTAACCAGGTAAAGAGAAAGAATAGGGAGAATCTAAAGTTGGAAAAGGGAAAGAGAAACAAGACAACAAAATGGGGAAGGAGGTGAAAAGTGTTGGCATAAAGGTAGAGTTGAGTTGGAGTAAAATTATGCTAAAGGAAAGATGAAAATAGAATATAAAACTCTAATCCTGAAGTAAAATAAAGAGAAAACAAAATGACACTTGTTTTTTTCCAAAAAGGTAAAAAACTAGTAGTAATAATACTAGTTGAAAACAAAAATGTAATAATTAAAAAGATAAAATCAATTGAGGTGGAAAGAAAAAAAAAAGTCTTTTAATTAAAATATGTAAAAATAAAAAATTTTAAAAAATTAAAAAAGAAAAAAAATAGAATGGTCATTCACTTCCACTATTATTCTGCTTGGCACTCCTGTTTCCCAGTAGGGAAGGTATTGCAGTTCCCTGTGTTGCACTGTTGATGTTTTAATCTCTTTATTCTTTTGTGGTTATGCGAGAGTCTATTTGTGCGTCATCCACTGGGTGGCAGTGTTTCGGAATTGATCTCTGAGGCAAAGCACAGGACCTCTCTAGGCTGTGCTCAGATCCTGCTACCCTGTGGTCCTCAAAGCTGGTTTGTGGGGATTTTGCAGCCGGGACACTGTAATAATTCCCAAGCTATCCCTCTGCCTCAGATAAAAACGAGTCGTTTTCCAGAGCTCCCCTCTGTCAACAGCTCGGAGAGTTTGCCTCCACACTTAGGGATCACGCCCTGCCCACCGCCGCAGACCTCTCCAGAGGCAGCTTTCCCCGCAGCCCGGCTCCCACAGTGTGCGCAACTCTGTTCTGAGGGGCAGGAGACCTCACCTTATCTCAGGCGAAATCTGACCTTTCTGTGTGCCGTGTGGATCTCTGAATCCACTGCCCACGTGTCTGCGCCGATTGGAGAGTGGTGTTCTGGGTCCCCCGCTATTCGGTGAATAATTCAGCCTGAGTGTTCAGACCGCCGCAGACATCCACTTCCCTCTGCAAGATGGTGCAGTCTCCGCGTTCGCGCTGGTGGCTCCAGCAGACAAAAACCCTGTGACAGTGGGGCTGCCTGGCCAGGAGAGCCCCTTCCAGCAGTTCTTCGCCTTCTCCTGGAGGATAACTGACTCTTAACTTGTCAACAAACACTCCCCGTGCGACTCTCAGCTGCTCTCTCTCCCTCTGCCCAGCGACAAAGCTCCAGACGCTTCCATCTATTCCGCTGCCATTTTTTTCTCCCTATTGATATTTTAGAGAGGAAAGGAGAGATAGAAATATCAATGATGAGAAAGAATCATCAGTTAGCTGCCTCCCACCTGGAATGGAGCTTGCATCTGGGGCATGTGCCCTGACTGGGAATTAAACCATGACCTCCTTGTTCAGAGGTCAACACCTAACCACTGAGCATTCTGGCTGGGCAGCCAATGGATGTTTTTAATTGGGGAAGAGATGTGTATTTAAGAGAGACATTCTGAGTGCCAAGTTAAAGTAGATGGGGACAGAGGAGACTAATATCAGAAAGACCCATCTTTGTGTAAAGCAAAAATCATTTATAACACAGTCATGTGGACTTTTGTTGGGAATGCAGATTCCTAGAACCTACTCCAAGTCATTGCCTCAGACAGTATCTAGGTAGAAGTAGAATGGATTCTACATTTTTCAATTAGCCTGTGTGACCCATTGCTCATTGGAGATTGAGAACTCTGTCATTTCAACCATGGCTGTATATTAGAATGAGTTGGAGAGATTGTTAAACTCCTGATACCCAGACTGCTAATCAGACCAATTTAATTAAAATCCATGGGGGTCTGGTCTGGGCATCAGTATTTTTTAAAGCACTACCTGGAATTCAAACACTCATCCAACATTGAAAACTACCTCATTTCACCCAGACTCCCTAAGAAAATGCAGGTGCCAGTAAGGCTTCCCCTCATCCCACCTTCATTTAATCTCCAGCTAATTTGATTCTCTGCTTAATAGGATCAAAGCCTCAGGCTCTAAATCACTTATATTAAAAACATAAATTACCCAACCTTTTATTTCAAGACCCCCGAGGCACCCAGTATAGTACTTTTTCATCCCTGGTCCTGAGCAATTGACATTTGATTGTCAAAAAGGACTAAAGTTGGAATTAAATAAAAGCAGCGAGATCCCTGCTCTGGTTTGGTCCAAAGAAAAGCAACAGTGACAGATGGTAGAACATGCCACATACATTGCATACTAAACACACATTGAAATCATATACATTCAAAACTCAATCATATACAGATATTGGATGCATATATCCATTAAGGTGACAAGAACAGGTTTAAAATGTAGAAAACAACAAACTAGATATGTAAGTTTGAGCAGTACTAAGACACATAAGTTGTGACTTGGAATCCTATTATTTACTAGAGGCCTGGTGCATGAAAATTTGTGCACTCGGGGGTTCCTCAGCCTGGCCTGTGCCCTCTTGCAGTCTGGGACCCCTCAGGGGATGTCCCCAAGCTGGCGTAAGGTGGCAATCAGACATCCCTCTGGCAGCCCAGGAGTTCTCAGGGGATGTCCTAAGCTGCTGTCAGATATCTTAGTGCTGCCATGGAGACAGGAGAGGCTCCTGTCACCACCACTGTGCTCACAGTGGTCAGCCCAGCTTCTGGCTGAGCATTTTCCCCCGTGGAAGCGCACTGACCACTAAGGGGCAGGTGCTGCATTGAGCATCTGCCCCCTGGTGGTCAGTGCACATCATAGCGACCAGTCATCCCAATCTCTGCTATTAGGGTCAATTTGCATATTACCCTTTTATTATATAGGATTAGTCAGTGAACAAACTTATGTAAAATAGTGCCTGGCTAGAATTTTGTGGTATATCCCTCTCAGCTGCCCACTAACATATCTATGGAAACAGAGAAATGCAAGAAAACTTGAAAACTCACACCACCCAAACCAAAAACTGCCAACTCAGTGCCGGAATCTGAGACTTTCCATTAAATACAAGGAAATAGAATATATTTTTTTAAACCCAGTGACATTTCCCAATGAAATGCAGCTCACTTTTTTATGTAAACAAATATCTATCAAACTAGGTTTTAAAGTCAATGCTGGATGCTGAAACTGATAAGCAAGATAGCTTATTTAGAGATGATAAATATTTAGAATATTGATAAAGAAAATAAATATTGATAAAATATAATAGACTAACATAAAAAAATAACTGAATAATTAGAGACAGAAGGATCTTGAATAAGAATACGCTGTGTTGCTAATGAAAGCAATCTATAAAGTCAATAACTTCCATATCAAAGTCCTACCAGAGTTTTGTTTTATTTTGTTCTCAAAAGTGGCAAAATGATTCTAAGATTTAAAAGAATCATCAAATGGGAATATCAAGGAAATAATGATAAAGACTTTATTGGATTTCTAAATTTATCATAAATCTATACTAATTTTAAAGATGGCACAGAACTAGAATCCGTAGAACAGAGTAGAGAGTATCTAAACAGGAAATTTAATATATGATTAAATAAGTTATTTTAAATTATCAGAGTAAAAGACTGAAATGGCTTTCTTAGGGGGATGGCAGTTTGGATCTCTCCCTTCATCCTTACACTAAGTAAAATTCTAGGCATATCTATAATTTTAAATATTTTAAAGTGAAACAATGTCTTTCAAGCATATTCTAAAAACCAGAAATTAAAAAGTAAAGATTGATAAAGTTGGGAGAAACTAAGATGGCTGCCTCGCACAACAATTTCAAAACTACAACTGAAAGACAGAACAGACATCATCCAGAACCACAGGAAAGCTGGCTAAGTGGAAATTCTACAACTAGAAGGAAAGAGAGGGGCTCACGGAGACTCAGAGGAGCTGCAAAAAGCTGCGGTACAGAGACACACATGTGGAGAGAGCAGGCAGAACAATGCCTGGCTGGGTTCCTCTGGTGGGAGGGAGGTGGAGACTCCCAACTGCATGAACCCTTTATCCTATGGCACTGAACCCCAGTTCCAGGTGAGACTCATACGGGGGGAGTCTGGACTGTGAAAAAGGAGGAGTGCACAAAAATTTAGGGGAGCCGCGAAAGGGCAGAGGTATGGGGGCGCGCAGAAGACAGACTGCTGATTGTGCTGCTGGCTTTCTCTAGTGGGCAGGAGACAGAGCCTCCCAACTGCACCACTTCTAACTACACTGAACCCCAATTTCAGGCAAGACCCTGGGGACCCAGACTCATATGGGGCCTGGAGCACAAAGGAATTAGAAAGGCAGCAATCTAGAGGCACACACACGCATGAGCACAGAGATGGCTGCAGCGATTACCGAGAGACACTTGAGACCCTGGGGCGAGGCTGACTGGAAGCCAAGGCCATTTGCTAAGCCCTGAGACTCCACCTCATCCAAGCTCAACAGAGAGGCTTTTGCAGTTTTGCAAGTCTTGTATCATAAGGCTGATTCCAACACAGAAGTTCTCCTGGCATAGTGAAAATGTGGAGACAAAGAAACAGATCACAAATGAAAGAAATGGAGGAAAACAAATGACTGGATATAGAGTTCAAAACCACGGTTGTAAAGTTTTTCAAGAATTTCTTAGAAAAGATGGATAAATTTAGACACTCAAGAGGAGATGAAAAAGGACCAACTAGAAATTAAACATACACTGACTGAAATAAAAAATATTATGCAGAGACTAGAGGAAGGCAAGAATCAAGTCAAAGATTTGAAATACAAAGAAGCAGAAAACACTCAACTGGAAAAGCAAGAAGAAAAAGAATCCAAAAATGTGGAGATAGTGTAAGGAGCCTCTGGGACAACTTCAAGCATACCAACATCAGAATTATGAGAGTGCCAGAAGAAGAGAAAGAGCAATATACTAAAAACCTATTTGAAGAAATAATGACTGAAAACTTCCCACATCTGGTGAAAGAATTAGACTTACAAGTCCAGGAAGCACACAGAATTCCAAATAAAAGGAATCCAAAGAGGTCTACACCAAGACACATAATTAAAATACCAAGAGCAAAAGACAAAGAGAGAATATTAAAAGCAGCAAGAGAAAAACAGTTAATTACCTACAAGGGAGCACCCATACAATTGTCAGCTGATTTCTCAACAGAAATTATGCAAGCCAGACGGGAGTGGCAAGAAATATTCAACGTGATGAATAGCAAGAACCTACAACCAAGATTACTCTACCCAGCAAAGCTATCATTCAGAATTGAAGGGTGGATAAAGAGCTTCACAGATAAGAAAAAGCTAAAGGAGTTCATCAAGATTGAACCAGTATTTTATGAAATGCTGAAAGGTACTCTTTAAGAAGAGGAAGAAGAAAAAGATAAAGATAAAAGTTATGAACAACAAATACATATCTATCAACAAGTGAATCTAAAAATTAAGTGAATTAAAAATCTGATGATCAGAATAAACTGGTGAATATAATAGAATCAGGAGCATAGAAAGGGAGTGGACTGACAATTCTCAGGGGGGAAAGGGTAAGTGAAGTTCAGGGTGACACTGAACAAAATTCATATCCCTATGGATAAGGACAATGTGAGGGGAGGTAACCGAAGAGGGAGGGGTGGGAGCCAGGTGAAGGGGAGCTATGGGGGGAAAAAAGAGAAACAAATGTAATAATCTGAACAATAAAGATTTATTAAATAAAAAAAGAAATTCATCCTGTTTCTCAGATCCCCCAAAAAAATTGATTAACTTGATTATCTGTAAATTTTAAATTTCTGTATGTAAAGAAGTAGAAGGAGCAAGAAGAAAAAAATCCTGCCATTAACCAATATCCATGGACATCAATTAAGGCATCATTCTTTAGAGACTTAGTTACATTTAGCTTAAGCCCATTCCAGATCCTTGAGACTCTTCAATCTCCAAGATTTCTCTACATATCCAAGCTCATATTACCATGGCCACTCCTCAACTTTCCAAGGAATCCCTGACCTAAATCCACTTCCATCCCTCCTCTTTTTCATGCCAACTCTGTTTACTTTGCTTTGATTTCTCAAAAATCTCAGATAAAATGTTTAACAAAATTTATTGAAAGTTTAGAGTGAGAGTGAGGTGAAATATACTAATAATATCAAATCAAATATTGGATATTTTTGTTCTAAATACTCCTTTTTTCACTCCAACAGTAGGAGTAAATAATTAATAATATTTCTCTACAGATTTTAGACTTCTTATATGTCTTCTAGCCCCTACTCTCATAGTGTTTTTCTTTCACCCCCTTGTATTCCATCGCCACTTTTCTGCTCCTAACTCCCAACATTTCCATTTTATTGTTAAATATAAAATGCATTAAAATGCATAAAAATTGAACAGCAAAGACTTAGGTTTACAAAAAAAAAAAAAAGACCACATCATTGACACTCTAGGACCCATCTCAAAAAAAAGACATACACACACATTCTTTCCCATCATAATCACCACTCTACCTTCTATAATTATCAATATTTTAATGATTAATCATATCTTTAATTTTTTATTAATAATAATGACCTTGTTTTTCTTTCTAGTTTTACTGTCTAAGCATACATTCTTAAATCATATAATTTAGTTTCTTTTTGAACTTTTTATACATGGAATAATACTGGATATGTTCTGTATGTCTCATTTTTCTTGCCCAACACATGTAAGATTTGTGCTTGCTGGAGCATGTAGCTTTAATGTGTTTATGTTCACAACTATGTAGTTTTTCATGTGACAATCTGGAATATCTGGGGAATATCTGACTGCCAGTGTAGGCTCGATCCTGTAGGGTCTCAACCTGCAGTCGGACATCCATCTTACAATCCTAATGATTTATCTGCTTGCCTGCCTGATTCCCACTAACCATTCCCCTGCTAGCCTGATTGATGCCTACTTCTCCCCTGCCAGCTCAATTGCCCCCAACTTTTTTCCCCTATGGGGCTGTGGGCATTGGGGGACTTCAGCTGGATGAGGCAGGACTGAGAGGACTGGGGCACCGAGGTTAGATGAGACAGGGCTGAGAGGATTGGGGGACTCTGGCTGGATGAGGTGGGGCTGAGGAGACTGGGCATCACCATCTTGTGAGGGTGTGGTACTCAATTAGCATATTTCCTCTTTATTATATAGGATTCCTTAAGGTATTCTCCTAAACAAAATTAACTTCCACTTAAAATAACAAAATTTTGAAAGTGAAGGGATTAGCCAAAGAACATATAACCATAGACACAGACAATAGTATGGCCAGAGGGAAGGGGGTTGGGAGCAGAATGGAGGTGGACAAAGGCATAGGGGGAGGGGAACAGATGGACACATAATAGTGTCAACAATAAAAAAATAAAATAATTTGGCATATATTTTTAAAATTCTTTTGTCCATGCATACATATATATAAAGTTGAAATCATCTTTTATATTCTGGTATTTTCCAGCATTGCCTGTCCAAGGCATTGCATCATAAACAGTTTTCCATCATTTCTAATCACCACATAATATTCCATAGCATGGATATAACACTTTTACACAGCTGATATTAGTAGAGACAATTAGATTATTTGTGTTGTATGCGGGCAGGTGTGATGTTTTGTTTTGTTTTTGTTTTTATTGCAATAAATGATGCTGGAGTGGAGCTCTTTTACAATAGCTTAATGCATTTCTGTATTACCTGTACAAGATATTCCCAAAATAGAACTTCTAGAACAAAGCATATGAGCATTTTTAAGGCCTTGATATATACAGCATTACCACATTGCTTTCCAAAGGATTATTGGATCAACTTCTATTCTCACAATAGGAGAAAGGGCCTTTCTCACATTTGTATCCCCTAGATCAAGACACGTTTGGGCCATTTCTAACATGAAGGCTTCTTAAATCAGTTTAATTCTGTCGATGGGAGTCATTATCCATATCATTTAATACCATAATAACCTTTGTCAATCAGGGCCTTGTTCAACCATAGAACAAACACAGGCCAAATTGGTTGAAAGACCAATATCATCTTTAAGGTCAAGGCTGTGGTTGCTCATGAATATAACACTGGAAAATGAAACGGTACCTGCAACACTAACCCTGACCTCGTGTCCACCCTGCAAATCCTTCCTGTATGAAGACCAGAGAGCTACCTCCCAAGGGACAAATTTGCTGAAGACTCCCTGCCACTTGGCCACATCAACAAGAGCAAAGGGTTTACAAAACACTCCACTTTCAAAGACAGTTGCCTCCAGATGTGCCCGCCCGAGGTACCAAGGCTCCACACCAGATGTGATCCCCTGGGAGTTGACGGGTGGGAGCGCTTAGAGCGCACAGCTGCAGATGATGAGGTCATCAGCACAATTTGGGGAATGGATGAGTTCACAGGGGAAAGGAAAAAAAAAAAAACATGTCACTTTTCTTTTTTCTCGTTTGAAGTCACTAAGCTTCAGGATTCAGTAGGGAATTGTTGCTCTGACTTTATTCTTTGGGAGGCGGGTGGCTGCCTGCCAGAGGCAGCTGCACATGGGGTCATTTACATTGCACGCAGCCTCTGGTTTTAGAGGGAAGCTCTTCCTTTTCTTAGATCATCTGCCTCTTTAGAGTCAGGGCCACTGCCTCACACAGATTGTATTCGCCCTTTAATCTTTTCCCCACCCCGCCCTCTCCCTGACTTACTTGGGGCAGTTTAACAAGCTTCCCAGACAGGTCCAGCAGGCTCATCCCAATAGATTTGAAAGCCAGCTGGCGGACAAAGGAGGAATTATTTCAAACGCTCATGGCTGGGTGCAGGAGAGAAACACTTTGGGGACACATAGGATCCTCTTCTCTCTCTCTCTCTCTCTCTCTCTCTCTCTCTCTCTCTCTCTCTCT
>JAAGEH010000226.1:47535373-47573052 GCA_011751065.1 Lasiurus cinereus
TCTCTCTCTCTCTCTCTCTCTCTCTCTCTCTCTCTCTCTCTCTCTCTTCCTCTCTTCCTCTCTCCCTCTCTCCCTCTCTCCCTCTCTCCCTCTCTCTCATCCTAGATGCTAATACCTTATAGCCCAGACCTTGGCTGATCTGACCTGAAACACAGTTCAGATTGCTGAACTTTCAACAGGCTCTGGCAAACCTGACGGGGCCCCAAGGAAGCAGTTTCCCAGAAGAAGGAGTAAATTCGCTTTTGTGTATGGGCACATTCTTGAAGTTTCACCAAGGTGATGCCTGGGCTAAAAGGGACTGGGATCTGGTTCTCCAATGTGGGGGAAGTTGCTTTCTGTTAAATGAGGCACCTTTGTTTCTTTTGGATGATGCAAGGGAGAGAAAGTGAAGAAGAGTGTGACAGGAGGTAGCCGAGGCTGAGGACAGGGATGCGTGGCCTATTTTTCAGCAGAGAAAAGCTCTTTTCTAGCCAGATGATTGCTTATTAACTGACAAGAATGTGGCAGGTGTCATTTTATTTTTTATCTCTTCAGTTAGAGATTATTTTAGAAATGACACCAAATAGAGAGTAAGTGGCCCATTTCAACTTCATCTTTAACACTCAGACTGGATAGAGGCTGTGCACTATGAACCAATAAAAAGAACAGTCAGAGAGGCATAACAGTTACTGTTGAGCACCTGTGTCATGGGATGGGCACCAAATGTGTTTCCGATCCTCAGAGAATCTAGCAAGTGAGCTGCTTACTAATATCAGATGGATTTTGCTTGTTATCAGGGTATTTGGAAGGTCCAGATTCTTATTATTAGTGTTACTATGAAGCAACTTATAGGATGTTTTTAATTTTTACTCACTTAGAATTAGAGCACTTCTAATATCTGGAGACCAAATAACCAGAATACTCAATATTTTCTCCAGCAACTTCCTTACAGAATAAAGAAGGAAAAAAGGGGAAAAGTAACATCTGACATGTACATTTAATAATATGCTTCAACGGTTACCAGATACTCCTAAGAATTCCGATATCAGGTCTCATACTTATGGATACTAAGATGCTTCAAGTAAGAAAAAAGTATCATTATTTACCATTTGTATTGCACACTGGTTACTATTTCCACACATCTATTTTATTAAATCTTTATAATAACTTCACAGTATATTTTATATGATTATTATAATATTAAAGTAACATATAATAAAAATCATAGAAATCTAATTTTAAATTACATTTCACTGACTAGTCTCTAGCACCACACATTTCTAAGCTTGTTTCTCCTCCTCCACTGCCCACATATTTTCAGTGCCAAGCACCAAGGGACATTTTCACATGCCCTGCCTTTTTGTGTCCTGTTTTCAGGCAGATCAGTAGGCTGTAGGTATGTACCTGCAAACCATTTCTATACCAAGATGACCAGAAATAAGTCACCATCCAAGGAATTGACTTTGATCCTGTTAACTCTATCTCACTAAACCCAAGTTCAAAATATCTCCAACTCAACTGCCTTGGATCACTCCAACCCCATGCCAGAAGGGGGTGGGGGGAATACAATAGAGGGGATATTGAAATGGAGACAGCAGGCAACTCAAAATATCTTATTTTTGCAAGTTTTATAACAAAAATATAAGCCTTGCTAAGGCTCCCTCTCAAGGCCTCAAAAGCAGCCCAGAAGCTTAAGCTGTATTGGCTTCATGGTAAATTGGCCTCTGCCTAGGGATCCTGCCATTGTCCAAGCATTTGGCAATGACTTCAGAGCGTACTTCATGCGTGACTGAATAGTCTCACTGGTAGCTTTAAGGGTTGATTGGACTTTTGGAAACAACCAAAGTCTCCTGGACTCGAGTGCTGTGGTTCAGGTAATTGGTCAAGCTGTGGAGTCGTGTTTTGAAGTCCGAGTGTGGTGGTTCTCTTCTGCAGCTCATTAACTGTGTCTGAGAACAGTTCTCTGAAATGGGGTGTTTTCCCTGCAAACCACAACATACAGCCCAGGATTTTTCCAAGAACATTCAACAGAGAAATGACAGGTCCCTGTTTGCATCTTCTAAGACCTAATTAATGCCCATATGGGAATCAGGCCCAAAGTCTGGCGACTTCAAGTGCACAGAGTGGAACCAGGACTAGAGTGCCCTTTGGTATGTACTCCAGAGCCCAAGATGACCCTCCCTACTAACATCTCTCCTGCGCTTACTTTGCCCAAACTTCATCCCATTGCTTTAGTCCCACTGCCTTTGTCATCTTTGGCCTCACTGAATACAGAGAAAGAGAGACTTCAACCAGCTTGCTAGAGAGGTAAATCGGTTTAAACTTCACCACAGATGGCCTCGTCTCTCTGTGCCAGATTTTCATCAACAACTGGTGTAGCTAGTGACATGGCAAAGGACCACCGATAAGCCTGGCTCCTGTCCACCTCTCTAATGGAGACCAAGAGGGGGATGGAGGGGACAGAAACCTCCTGGCAGTTTGGGCTGGAGGAGAAAAAGGGTAAGTAAGGAATTGAGGGAGAAAAGAGAACTAATATGATATCAATTGGGAGGAAGATCTTAACAGAAAAGAATGGAACTTATGAGTATTGTTTGCTTTATTTACATATTTAATGTATCATTCTACAAAGAACTGACACCCCCTTTTATTTCCAATTTAGGGCTATCTCAAGCCAAACATTCTCATTTCCTATGTAGTCTGCCCCATACTCTCCCACTATTCTCAATTTCTTTTCTTCAAAACATAGCAATTACAGTGAGCATGCATTTGCAGTGCTATAAGGCCACACCTCAGCAGTTTACTAGAATGGGGAGAGGAAAAAAAAGAGAGAGAGAGAGAGCGGGAACCACAAAAAAGAAAGAAAAAAGGAAAAAACATGATTTGGCCTGCAATCTTTGGGAAGTTGCCAGAATCCTTTTCTAGCAAACCAATTTTGTTCCATGGTGTGTGTGTGTGTGTGTGTGTGTGTGTGTGTGTGTGTGTGTGTGAATATGTGCGTCTTGTGTGAGCATGTGTGTAGACACATGAGCATGTGTCTGTGTGTGTGCATGTGCCTGTGTAAGCGTATGTGAATGCATCACACATCTCTAAGCCTGGCTGAGCACAGAACACTCAGATCTCCGCAAATTGCTGAACTCTATGAGGCAGAAGCCACGGTCATGGTCCAAACGATTATCAAAGAATTGCTCTCCTGAACAGGTTTTGTGCTAAATGCGCCAGAGGAAGAAAGGAAGGGGCGATGGCTGCTGTTTGGCATGTCTTTGTAGTCTGGGACTTTTCTTCCCCCGAGGTGGTTGTTGTTGTTAACCGGGGTTGTGTGAAACCCCTTCTGTGCAGAAACTAGAGCTTCCGCTTTGAAGCCCCAGTGTCTTTGTTCTTCACCTAAGTTGGTGCCATTTTTGACGGGGGCATTTGTATTGATGTCTGGTCAATGCCCCCCGACCAGAATTCCGTGAGGCTGTTTTCCAGGTGGGAAAACACAGGGATTGTGGGGACAGAGGAAACAGTCTGGGTTTGGGAGGCAGTGGAGATATGGGGTGGGGGGAATTGTCTGCATATAAAAATAAAGAACAAGATGCTGTAAAAATTGGCTTGGATTGGTGAGTCAGAGTTCATAGTTCCCCTCTGGGATTTAAATGCTCCAAAAAAAGTGTTTGGGGCAGAAAAGAAGAGGAGAGAAAAGAAAGGGGATATCTTGCTAGATTGAAAATAATAATCATTTAAAACAAACAAATAAATAAAATAGAAGAAGAGAAGAAAAGAAAGGGAAGAGAAACATTTACAAAATATAATTTTAATAGAACACCTAGATAACTGGCATTAAGACCAGAAATGCTTTTAGTAGATGTTAAAGCAATAATTGTCAAGGTTTCCTCAAAACACTTATTCCAATTTCACTTTTAAAAATGATATTTAAAAGTTTAATATAGAAAACAACTCAAATGTGTGAAATACTAAATGTTTAATGCACTGGAGTAAAGTAGATTTCCATCTCACCCAGAGCTTAGTTTTCCACTTGGCAAATATTGCTTATTAGCAAAATTGGCTCAAACATTCTTAAGTCTCCCATTAATTACACAATCCCTGAATAATCATTGCTATGCACACTACACTTGGAGAACCACTGACCTAAAGGGAGAAATGAAAAAAGAAAGGCTGGATTGGCATGTCATTTTCTCTTAACAGCACTATTGAGTCCAGCTGTGAATGGGGCCAGGGCAAGATCTCCATAGTGCTGGGCAAGAGGCCTTACTTCTATCCCTCTCAGCATGGATCCCCTATTACCTTAATGCATATTATTATTTTGTTATTGTAACAATTAAGCTAGGTAGTGTAGTTCCTTCTAATGGCAGAGAGTTAGCCCTAAAGTTGACACGTAAATTTGCTCCTAATTCAACTCTACTGTATATCCAAGCATTGACTTGTTGGCACAGCAGTAATGTTAATTAGCAGGTGAACTAAGACAAGAAACTTCAGCTCTCCACACTTGCATCTATCTGTGTACTGGATGGCTTCTAAATCACCTCCAGCACTAACAGTTCCTGCTGCTGCCATAAAAAACCTCACCTTTAGGCTGATAGTATCACACTGCGCTTTAACTGTGCACTATCTTTTAGGTTAGTGGCAGGGTCATTCAGGGAGAAAGAGATAATCTGCATATGGACAGCCAACTTGGCTTCATTTTTGAGGCCAGAAGCTGCTCTCGCTACTCTCATTAGACACCTGCGATCCTAGATTTTGGGGCCCAGTGAGGCTTAGGTAACAATAGGCAAATACATGATCACTAACTGGAAAGAATATATATCCCACCTCAAACTCTGGGACAATGGTGCTTCATCATTCACATTTGTTGATATGACCTGTGGAATGTAGAACCACATGTGGTACCCCTTAAATCAATATTCTTAGACTATTTATTCAACATGTATTTAATGGGCATGAGCAGAAACCTTTTCTAGTAAGAAAAAAAAAACTGTTTTCAGGAACAGATTCACATTATTAAGTTACTCTCCTTGGCTGAATTAGATCCAATACACAAAAAAAATTCAACAATATATATTGAAAAGCAAGCTTGCAGTTTAAAGATAAAGGACTTAAAATGTTTTAAACATAGGTGCAGGAAGCTCTTAAAAGCCAAACATTATTGCTTACTCCTTTTGACTAGAAATAAAGAAGCCAGAGGTACCTCCCAAGGTAAACCATGCAGTTGCATTGGCTGGAGACACACATACAGCAGTTGAGAGACAATACGGCCCTAGGTAGTTCCATTGTGGAATTCCTGCTGGATAAAAAGTCAGTAAATGAATTCACAGCACTGCCACTTTTCAACAATACACTAACTTGTTGAATTAAAGATTTAGCTGGAAACATAAAGATTAACCTGTTATCTCTTTTGCAGAATTGTAGTTAATTTACCTTTTAAGGGAAGAATCTATAGACATGGATGGCTATTTTGCTTCTTTTTGTCCAAAATCAGTATCAACAAATTTTAAAGAAGATTATCTTTTATGTGAATGCTTGGTAACAAATATGAGCAACACTAAAATATTCAGCGTTCAATACCTTAAAAAAAAATCTACTGGTTAATCCTTGAACAATTGTGTTGACTGTGCTGATGCACCAAACCGCTGGCATCTTGGCACAGATCATGGCAACAGTACCAGACTGAGTAGTTATTGTATTCTTCACCACCACACAGTTAAAGTAAAATCAAACACTTGTTTCACGTAAGGTCATCCTGAAGAAGCAATAAAAAGTATTATTTTATTAAACTTGACCCTTTGGTACACATGTTTAAACTCTCTGTGACAAAGTGGTAAGTATACACAGTACTTTTGTGTATTGAAGAACAGACCTTGGCTTACTTCTATAGATGTCTTGATAAAAAAAACATTAGTGTGATTGAATTACAAGATAAAGTACTCACTGTTTTCATGGAATGCCATTGTTACTTGAAAGAATGAATTACAAAAAAAACTATGACTATTTAGACTTCCATATTTGGCCGACATTTTCTAGAAAGTGGATTAAGTGAGCCTGTCCCTTTAAAGAAACAGATGGCACCCTTTGCTGCTAGTGATGAAAGTTGAACTTTCAAATAAAACTTAGAATTTTGGTAAACTTGTCAGTATGAGCTTTACAGCTTCCCAGTAGTTATATTTTTCTGATGAGATCAGTCATGATATTAATAAATTTTATTTATGTTTACTTATGATACTTTATTGTTATACTATAGCATATTTATATTATTATTTCATATTTTATAATGAAATGTACTTATGGTTCATTCATTGAACCAGTATTTTCCAAATGACTACTACCTACTGTTATAAAATCATGCCCATTTAAAAAATTTATTCAAAATGCAAGGGAGACTAATAAATATTTATATGACAGATAGAAAAAGTTCATTAATTAATTTCAGATGTCACATTGCTACTACATTTTAAGAAACTACCACTTGCCAAGTTTTGGTGTAGTGCCATAGAAGAATATCCATGATTATCTAAAAAGGCTATAGAAATATTCCACCCTTATCCAACCACATAACTGTAGAGGCTGGATTTTCTTCATGGACTTTAACTAAACAACAGATTGCAACAGATTGAATGCAGAAAACAGACATGAGAATTCCACATCTATTAAGCCAGGCATAGAGACTTGCAAAACTGTAAAACATTGGCACTCTTTTCATTAAATTTTTGTGTGAAAGGAAAATAATGATGATATAGTTATTTTCATGAAAATATGTTATTTATGTTAACATTTAATTTGTTTATTATTTAATTAATAAATATTTTCTAAATTTTCTATTTTAATGTATATATACAAGGTGGTTCAAAGCAGGTTTACAATTGTCCCTATGACAAATAATATAATAATTAATAAATAATAACACACACATAAAAATCTGTGTTTTGCATCCTCACATTTATAAACCTACTTTTGGCTCACCCTGTATATAAATAATACTCTTATGGTATACATGTATGTCCCCAAAAATGTATACACACTTTAACAAAGGATAGCTCAATTTTGAAAATGAAATATATTTTAATAAACACTACCATTATAATTATTCAAAATGTGTGTATACATTTTTAGGAGATCTGTATATTTAAATTACATATATAATACCCTCATAAACAAAAGTTTTTTAGGATATTTAATAATATTCAGGAGAATAAAGGAGTAATAAGACCAAAATGTTTGAGAAATGCTGACTTACACTGATACACTTAACTCATTGCATAAACAAGAGTAAAATACTATACTAGCTCCTTAAGGGTAAGCACTATACCTTACTGAATCTGTAACTATCCTCAGTGCTTAATTCTTAGTAGATACTAAGTAAACAATCAATGAAGGGATTAATTATTAAATTATTCAATTTCAGTATTTCAATTTTTCCTGCATTCTTCTTGGTTTCAGTAACCAAGAAAAATATCAGTAATTGCAATGCCTAGGTTGAAGAGAAAAACATAAAGGAAAGAAGACACATTATTATGTATGTCTTCTAAGATCAGCCATGACTTACCTCTCTAGCCTCACTTCTATCACTGCCTACCTCATGCTTCATGTTTCAACAGCATCAAGCATTGTCCCTAGCACCAGAATACCTCTCTGTCTCTCTCTCTCTCTCTCTCTCTCTCTCTCTCTCTCACACACACACACACACACACACACACACACACACCTCTCACAATTCTAGCTCTGAACTTTGAAGATTCACATCAGACTAAGGAATGAGGCATCTTGTTATTCTCTGAGCTCCCATAATATGCTATGCATATCTTTCTCATTATCTTTAATTATTTATTTGTGTGTCTGTCTTCCTTTCTAGATCATCAGCTCACAATTTTTATCCTCAATACTATTCATAGATACATACAGTCTGACATTTAATGGGTGCCTAGTAAATATTAATCACACTGAACTGAAATGTTTCCTATCCATGACTTTAAAGCTTAGGTATAAGTCATGCAAGTCCCATTCAACTTCACTCACTTTTTTTTTTAATTTAAATTCTTGGGAAACTTTTGGAGCAGTGGTCGCCAACTGTTGGTCAGTGGACTACCGGTGGTCCATGAGGTCCAAAAGGTTGGCAACTTCTGATTTAAAGTATTATATGAGTCTCCTTTTCCCCTATTGACCTCTTCCCAACTGTCCCCACCCCCCAGCACATGGCCTCAACCCTCTACTGTCTGTGTTCATTGGTTATGCTGATATGCATGCATACAAGTCCTTTGGTTGATCTCTTATCCCTTCACCCCCCTACCTTCCCTCATAGGTTGGACAGTCTTTTTGATGCTTCTATGTCTCCAGGTCTATTTTTGTTCAATTTATGTTGTCCATCATATTCCACAAATTAATGAGATCATGTGATATTTATCTTTCTCTGACTGGTTTATTTTGCTTAGCATAATGCTCTCCAGTTCCATCCATGCTGTTGCAAATGGTAAGAATTCCTTCTTTTTTACAGCAGGGTAGTATTCCATTGTGTAGATGTACCAAAGTTTTCTAATCCACTCATCTACTGATGGACACTTACGCTGTTTCCAAATCGTAGCTATGGTGAATTGTGTTGCTATGAACATAGGGGTGCATATATCCTTTCTGATTGTGTTTCTGTTTTGGGGGGATATATATATATGGCTAATATGGAAAGTGTCCTCTCGGGAGTTTGACTGGGAGTTTGATTGCTCACTATGATGTGTGGTGAACAACAGCAGGCAGCATGGAATGAAGGAAGGACCCAGCCAGCAGCCAGGGAAAGGAGACCCCAGCTGGCAGCCAGAAGGTCCCAATCAGCCCTGATTGCTGGCCATGAATTTCATGCACTGGGTCTCTCTCTCTCTCTCTCTCTCCCTCTCTCTCTCAACAATCATACTCATATATATATATATATATATATATATATATATACATATATATATATATATATATATATGACTCTAAGAAGCATAGCTATGTGCCCAAATGTCTATGATCTCCTAAGTACATTTCTTCCACAAATATATAGAACACCTTCTGTGTGGCAAGAAGATACTTGTAAGAGCCATTAATGGAAGTATGTGCTCTTAGTAAACTCTTCTTGTGAAGAAGACAGACATTAAATGACAGTAACACAAATAAGTATAGAATTAGAAATGATGAGCAGGGTCAGGAAGTAAAAATAGTGAAAAGATACCATCTTAGGTTGGGGAGGGGAAAGGGATCAGCATAGGTGTTTCTGAGGAAGGGACTCCATGTGCCTGAGGGGAGGTGTATTTGGGCTTTAACCACAGGAGGAGTGCTGAGAAAAGCACTGCAGGCTCTGGGAAGGGTGGTAATTGGCCTGGGGTAGGAGGCTTGACAGGAAAGTAGGCATTTGCCCATTTTGCCAGTAGAGAAGGCAGAGGCTGGGGGAAAGAGAGAGGGACTAACACGGCCCAGCACAGAAGATTGAAGAAGCCTAGAGCTAAGTTTGGATATTTCGTTTTCCTCTTGTATGATGCAGAAATGTAATTCTGGGTGGTCTGTATTCCCCTCACACAAGCCCTCACAAGATAAATGGAGCTGTTTCCTCAAGTAACTACTGCTAAGAGAAAAGTTTTCTTCAGATGTATTTCTCCATCAGCACTTCCCTCAGAGGGAACCTAAAAACTTAATTTATCATAAATGTTTCACCCAGAATACACATATAGTAATACCAATGCAGCATATTTAAATGCACTCCTCCAGGAATTTTCTGGCAGTGATCACAAACCATAAATAAGGAAAAGTAGCCCAGCAATGGTTGTTTCCTGAAAGAGTTGATAGACCCCCTACACAAGCTACTGCTTGGATGCAATCATGCAATGTGTTAGAAACACCTATCCTGGAGCTGAGACCAGCTTCTACTGAAGGGCTGACCCTCATGTGAAAGGAATAATACAAAGCTTCAGGATCATTCCTTTGTTAGTGATGGGGTGGAGAACGTGGGACTGGCCAATCAGCAATGTGAGTCCAACTGGGTAATTAGCGGTCACTGCCTAAGTTCCAACCCCAACTCAACCATCTTCTAGCTCTGTGATTTGGTTAAGTTATTTGGCCGCTCCTCTGTAAAATAAAGTAATAGCTGTTTTATAAACTGCTATGCGCATTAGTTGAGCTAATGTAAGCCCATGCTCAGCAAAACATTCATTGCATGTCAGCTCTCATTATCATGATCATTCATAACCAATCAGCCAACCAAGAGTGTTTCCAAGCCTTGGCCTGCCAGACGCCAAGACCAACTTAACTGCCTGTTTTACCTCCACCTATGACCATTCATTTGACATCTTAGGGACATTGTTTCTGTAATGAGTCACCCTGTTTCTAGTTTTCTTGCAAATAGTACTCATTTTTTGAAATCCTAGCCCATCAGCCATGTAAGAAAATTACCTTCTTCTCCCTTCCTTATTGTTCAGAACCCTTGTATCCTGTAAAAATATTCTAAGAAAGCCCTCTCTCTTAAAACCTCAAACATGGTTCTAAGAGAGCCCTCTCTTGACAGAATTTGCCAACTGCTTCCTTTCCTGCTCTGAACGGACACTGTAGTTTTGAGAATAGCAGTTTCCCTGTCCTGTCGCTCACAGCACCCCCTGTGGAGGTCCCAAAGCCCCCTCCAGTCCTGAGCACTCTCACAAGTCCTCCTGTCACACCTTGAAAACACACCTGCCACATCCCCCTAAGACTGGGCAAAGACTGGTATTTTCCCAACCATAAGCTCCCTGAAAAGTCAGATGTGTCCCTGAGAGAAAAGTGACCCTTTCTTACCTAACTTACAGTGGGACAAGGATCAGTGGAAACCACATCAAGATTGGGCTTGGTAAGAAATAAGAAAGACTTTCAAAAGTCTACATTTGGTTCAAGCATGCCTGAAATATGAAATAACTAAAATAACACCCTTGAACTTTGCAGAGGTCCTTTCATAGGAACATCTCAATATCTCAAATGAAAAAAAAAAAGGTACTTAGAACCTTAACATACTTTGTAAAATCTGCAGACAGCTTAATTTAAGGGGCCTTGTGAGCAATGTGTCATCAGAGGTTTCTAGCAAGTGTTATTTCTTCCTGGATTCCAAGAACCCAGTGCTCTGAAGCTTACGTTCACATAGGAAGACAAAAAGACATCACAGCATTAAAAGAAGAAAATACCGGAAGTGGTTTGCTTTGAGGGGCAGGTTTAACACCTCTACACACACAGGCAGACCTAGAAGCTGGTAAGATGGCAGAGAGGCAGGTGGCCTCTTGAGGTTAGGGCTCCACTAACATCACATACAAAATGTGAGGCAAGTGCTGGGAACCAGAAAAGTCATTTATGACAGTAAACAAATGGCTCTTAAAAAATATGCCATAGAAAGCAGTGACAAAAGACAAACATTTGCTAAATGGAAATGAAGATGAGAAGAAATTATGGACAGAATATCTCCGCAGAAGGTGCTTGTGCCCCTGAAGGCTGTATGCAAAGGGCATATACTAGTAAGTAATGAGAAGGGAGAAAATCTTAAGAAGGTTATCACCGCCTTCACATTGCTATTGCTGGATTCTTCTATTTTCTCTTAGTTAAAACAGTCAACACAAACCTTTTGCATCTAGAGTGTGTTCCAGAGCAGGCGGAACTTTTGGTTTTATGAAGAAAAGCTTGATTTTGGTATTAGAAAAAAAAAAGGAGAAAAAAAAAACACGTGTCTTATGGCCATTAAACATCCACCAGTTCTAAGACATCCCTCCCAAAAACAGCTGCTGGAACTAAAGGCAAGAAAACAGTAGATAAAGTTTTAACAAGCATTTGCTATCCTGATTGGTATTGTCACTTGCTTTTTGTATCTTTTAAAAAATAACGGTTATAATAACACATGTTAATTGCAAAATTAAGAGACTCAGCATGAGTATTGAAACCAGTTGGACATGGATGTCCATCTAAATAATTGTACTAAGGTGTTGATTACCAGAAGGAAAGGGGGATCAGGGAAGGTAGGCAAGAGTAATGGAAGAAGACTTAACTTGTGATGGTGAACACACAATACAACATATAGAAGATGTATTATAGAATTGTGCACCAGAAACATATAATTTTATTAACCAATGTCTCTCAAAAAAATTCTATAAAAAAGTTTTTTTTTAATAAAAGCATTTCTATAATCCTCATCAGTAGATATGGGTGTAAATTCTTGGGTTACAAGTAGGTCACATGGTCATTTTTAGCTGCAAGTGAGTCTGGGAAAAAGAACTGCAGTGGGATGCAATAAAGTTATTTGAGCTGATGGAAAAAACTATGCATTGAAGAAATTCAAATTTAACCCTAAAATTTAAGTAGGTAAGTAAATGAGTAACTGTACTAAATATGTTTGCAAAAGCAAGCGCCTCCATAATTATTCTTATAAGATTAGACAAAAAAATATAAAAATTAATCCTTATAGTAATAATTAAATAGAATAAGCTAGTGCTAACCTCCACCCTCAAATTATATTTTCAAACATTGGAAAATAAGAAGGGAAGAAAGTATGAAAAAATACATGAGAATATTAAATTCTTTATCTTAAATAAGGAGTCTCAAAAGATTCATGTTTGTTTTTGATGTTTATTATTTAAAGAGATACGGATTAAAGAACAATTTTTAACTTAAAAATAAAATTAAAATAGAAAATAAACCTTCTAGAGCACTGTAGGAGATAAAAGTAAGTATATTATAGTCTATGTGGGGAGAGAAACTGAAAACTGGAGCCTAGAGAGGATAATTAAAATACATTAAAAGTAAAATCAAAATCGTTATGTCAATAAATGGGTTGACTTTCCCAATTAAAATGCAAAGATTTCAAAATAGATTTTCAAAATTCAATGATAGCTTATTAAGAGTGATAAACCTAAAAAACATATATAAAAATATTAAACATATTCCTCCTCCCCAAAATAGAGATGTCACAATACTGATATTAAGAAAATTCAAGGCAATAAGCATGAGACAAAAGTATAATTTCATGTTGATAAGTGGTTCAATTCATAACAAAGATAAAAGTTAACAAATTTCTTATACCAAAAACTCATTGTGTGCAAATGTACAAAGGGAAAATGTTTGAAATATCAGGATAAAGTGACAAAAATAAAATAGAATTGGTAAATGAAAAAAACCCTCTTTGTTTTAGATAAATCAATAATGTCAGACTCTGTTTATGTAAAATGTTTATAAATACATATATTTATAAATATTTATAAACAAATGTTTATAAAGAGAAGATATAAATGCATAGAGAGGACATAAATGTTTACAAAGAAACAGAAATTTTATCAATCTCATGGACCATAATAAAAAATAAAAAAGAAAAAAATGAAAAAACCCAACCAGCTATAGTAGTTAGCTTTTTAAGAAACCTCATATTATTGAGAACTATGTTATAAAAATAATTATTTCAATGGGAAGACTCACAATAACAAGTTGCTTTCCTATAGAAAATTTAATAATAATTTTAAATAGAAAAAAAATGTGTAGCTATAACAATCAGATACACTGAGCTAATCAATCTAGCCTCTGATTATGACATATGCCTAAGTAAAGCCTTTTCCTGTATCTTCCCACACTGTCATTAGTCCAGGACTTTTTACACACACTTCCCAACCTTAGCACCTTTATCAGCCCACTTTTCCTTTTTCTGTTACTATTTCCATCAGTAAGCTGATGACTTTAGCTGTCACCCTTGTATCACCCTTGCTTTTGTCTGCCAGCACCTCCTCTGGGTCTTTTCTGGTAACAGACCTGCCCTTGAGGTAGTGAGCCCATGACCCAGGCTGAGTCCTCGAGGCTGCTTCAACCCACCCCAACTCCAGCCACAGTGCCTGGCCCAAGGAAGGAACACTAATCCAAACTGGGTCCTTCTCCTTGGACAGAAAGTATGCTGGTTCTTCATGCCTGTTCCAGTCTTTCTATTCAGCCATTACTTCAAGTCTGTGATGTTCTCAATATCTTCCCAGTAAATCTTTCTTTTGCCATGTTAGTTCCTCATATTTTTTAAAATCTATCTTTATTGATTTCAGAAAGGAAGGGAGAGGAAGAGTTAGAAACATCAATGATGAGAGAGAACCATTGATTGGCTGCCTCCTTTACACCCCCTACTGGGGATCGAGCCCACAACCGGGGTAGGTGCCTTGGTGGGAATCAAACCTGGGACCTTTCAGTCTGCAGGCCGATGCTCTATCCACTGAACCAAACTGGCTAGAGATAGTTCCTCATATGAATGATTCCTTGGGCATCAGTCTACTGCAAAATGTTTCTTCTAAATAATGCATCATATTGTATCCAGTTCACTTCAGGAAAATGCTTGCTTCAAGGGAAATGTGTGCACTAGAACAGGCTGACCTGTCAGAGATAAAACTTAATTTTGGTTTCTTTCTGTCCCCTCTCCCAAAGAGGAAACAGAGAAGCACCCTTAGCCTTCCTTGGAGAACAAATTTCTTCTAAGGCAAGAAGTAATGGTGGGGAAAGTATTTAAGATACTTGTGTTATACAAATCTTGGCATCAGTTAGGCATTAAATCTCTACTGTCTTTATCAGAGAAGGGAGAATTATCAAGTGTTTCTGTTAAAGCGTCAAAATAAAAGGAGCATTCCTTTCATATTTTATGTTGTATACTGACCATGATAATATTTGAATACACATTATAGTAAACAGAGGTTGGTCAACCTCTTTGAAGGAGTTCTCAAAAGGAAACCCTGGTAGGAACCCTGGGTTCTGACCCTTTTTATTGTCTCCTCTGGGGCAGTGGTGACATCCAATGCCTCTTTTTTGGTAGGTTCACTGGTTTTTGTAGCACGATTGAACAGAAAACTGGCTCAATTTTTGAACAAAGGTTTCTCACAGGATGCTTGTACACATTTCATATTTCACTTGTAATCATGCTTCTGAGAAAAATAAATGAATATCTTAATATGACTTAGTTGAGAATAATCCTATCTAATAAAAGCATAATATGCAAATTGACCAAACAGCTGAACAGCAGAACGACTGTGTGGATGACAATGCTATGACACACATTGGCACCAGGCCAGCAAAGGCAGGTGCAATGCGATTGGTCCGGGTGTCCTGCCATTGTCCCACGATTGCCCTGCAGAGGGAGGCCCAGGCCACCCTCTGTGGGGCAATTAATCAGGAGGCTCCATAAAACCTGGGAACCGGAAGGGGAAGAAGGGGAGTGTGTGTGGTGGTGGACATGGACAGCACGAGGCCAGAGCAGGTGAGGGTAGGGAGCAGGGCCACGAAGCCAGGGTGTCAAAGCCAGCAGCTGGGGGAAGGAAGGTATATCTTTGCACAAATTTTGTGCATTGGGCCTCTAGTAATTAATAATGACAATTGATTGTTTCCAGCTTTTCCCAAGGAAGACAGAGAGAAAAAGATAATCAAACGTGTCTTGAGCTCATGGGAGCTTCAGGCATTTAAAGCAATTTGGAGAAGGTTATCTGAAAAGACTCTTAGAAACTGGTTGAGACAACACCAAATATATACATATGCTCACTAATAAAACAAAAATGCTCATGATAGTCCCTAACTGAAACAACCCATGTTCCTCACAAATAGAATGAATAAATACATCTATACAACAAAATACTATGCAACAATGAAAATGTGTAACTCAATGCAACAACATACAAGAAACTCATAAACATAATATAGAGCAAAAGAAGCCAGACATAAAAATTTGCAAGTTTAAGTTCAGGCAAAAGTGATCTATGCTGTTAAGGAGTGAGTAGTGATCAGAAGGAGAGTACATTTGGGGTGGCAGGAAAATGCTTCTGGAGTTCTGGTGATATTCAACATCTCATTCTGGATTCTAGTTACACAAGTATGCTCAGTCTACATAATTCATCAAGCTGAAAACCGAGTGTTTGTGCTTTTTTAGTAAGGAGTACCTGTGCAACACTTTTTTAAAAAGTTGATGGCATTTAAGAAGAACAGGCAGAGAGTGGGATGGTCTACTCTAGTAGGTCTGTGGGTCCTAACCTTTTTGAATTTATGGCACACAGAGACCATGGTAATATTTGAATGCACACTGAGGTAAAAAAAAAAAAAAAAAAGAGGGAGAGAGAAAGAGATTGGTGAAAGCCTGAAGAATTGACCCAGGGCTCCATCTGTCTTGAGGGCTAACAAGATTCATTTGTCAGAACTGTGTCTTCATTAGCAGTGCATTACCTATGACTTTTCCTTCTAGCCAGAGGGATCTGAGTGCACAGCCAAGAAGGGCTGAAAGAGTGTGGCCTCAGATACTTAGACCCACAGAATTATATCTTCCCTCCTTATCCATTGACCCTCCCTAACTGTGACTTCCAACCCAGTGTGGCGACTGCTCAGGCATGTGGGACCTGTTTATCTTAATAGCCCTACCCAGGTCTCTCACCGTACGACTGTTTTCCAGATTGCTTTTTCAAGGAGAGTATCTGTTTCAAATTATTGTTCCCCAGATATTTTGGGTTCTCTTCCTCCAATCTGAACCACATCTGACTATTTCCTGCCTACATTCCTGATCTCAGTTTGCTTTGGTATTTGCTTTTCTATCTTCACCGGAACTTTCACTACCTCCCCTTTTTGCATCTTCCAAGCATTTTGTGAAACTCAGTCTATCCATTTTTTTAAAAGACCTCAATCACAACAGACTTATTCCCTGAGATGATGCCATGTGGCCTTGGGTAAGCAATTTGCTGTCTCTAGGTATAATCTGTGGATTGAGATTACCGTTTTCCTAGCTCTCCAACAGAGGAGTACCTGAAGAAAGAAGGCTACTCATATGTTGAACCTTGAGTTTCCAAAAGGTATTCAGGAGAAAATTAATTCTAAACAAGGAAGTCCCTGCAGGCCACCATCACTAAATCCATCCACTCATTTGTTCCTGTTGGTTGTTACATCAAAACCTCCAAGAACTCTGACTCTCATTTTTGTCTACTTAGTCACTGGTGTCTCTGATTTGACCCCTGGTAACAGAACCCTTTTCACATCACTTTTAATTAGACTTTGTTATTCTACTCTACACTCCCCTGGATTTTCAGTGCCCTGTCCATCTATTCTGATCACATTAAATAAGTTGCTTTACAACCATAGACACACACACACACTCACTCAAGCTTGTATTAGGAGCATTAAAAACCACTCCAGAAAACCTGTACTCTATATTTAGAATCTCCTCAAACCAGGGATTTTTAGAGTTAGATTTTATGAGTCAGTAGGAAAACATAAACAAGAGTAACTTTTATAAGATCCTGGAGTTCTAATATCTATCCCATGAAGTTCTAGTTCTGATGTTATATATGGTAAAATAACCTATTCTTATTTATACAGGATTGGTTCAAAGATAGGTGCCCAGGTCTTTAATGCCCAGATGTATTAGTTTTCTATGCTGTGTAACAAATTACCACAAAGTTAACAGCCTGAATCAATACACACACATATTATCTCACAGTATCTGTAGGTCAGAAGTTCAGGCAGAAAGTAGACTGGGCTTTTCACCTGAGGATCTCATCAGGCTGTAATCCAAGTGTCAATCAGAGCTGATGTATCATCAGAGGCTCAACTGGAGATAGATCTGGTTCTAAGCTCTCAGGTTTTGATATTCATCTACTTGCAATTATAGGACTAAGGTCCCTATCTTGCTGGGTTATTCTCAACTCTTAGAAGGTGCTCAATCTTCCTTGTCATGTGGCTCTTGCCATGGATGTTCATATATAATAGCCTACTTCTTCAAAGCCAATAATGAAGTGACATTTTCCTTTTTTATTTTCTAGTTTTATTGAGGTATAATTAATATATAATATTGTATAATGTATTTTGACTTAATATTTTGTGATATATTTGATATATTGCAGTAATCAATATATCAAATACTTAAACCCCCATTTCATCACATAATTACTATTTGTGTGTGGTGAAAACATCTATGACCTAATCTCTTAGCATTTAATATTATTAGCTATAATATTATGAACATGAGCTCATGTTCATTATATTATAGCTAATAATATTAGTTTATTATTACTTTTCCTGAAGAACACATGTAGGTTTCTGGAGACATATAACATCCTAAACTCTGAAGTATTTAATATTATTAGCTATAATCATACATTAGGTCCTAGAATTTGTTCATGTTGCAAGTGAAAGAAGAGATATTTTCTTTGCCAAAATAAAAATGTATAAGCTTGAGGAACTATTAGGTTTCCTCTATTCTGCTATCAAAAGCTGGATAACTGACCATATTATCCCTATTCTCTGAATGCCAGGAAACTCAGAGTCAAATCACTGGCTTGATCAGAGCACAGTGTTGGCTAGACTTACATGAAGGAATTTCACATTCCAAGGCACCTCCTTACAAAGAAACTGTCACTACCAAAAAATCAGACCTCTGGTATCCTCCAGGCCAGGGTCTGCTTCTGGCTTTTTCATCATCTAATCTTTGAGTTATTGTTCAATTAACCATTTTTCCTTGAGGCTCTAGAAACCTCAGCCATGCTTCTGCAACTCTGACTTCTTGCCACCATAGTTAATTCTTTTTCTTTTAACACATTTATCCTGATTTGAAATGCAGTGCCGGGATCTATTTTTATATTCATTCCATTCCTTTTGTAAAATATATACAATTTCAATAAATAAATAAAACTCAATATTTTAATTCTAGACTTCAATAGGAGACAAAGTAAAAAATCTAGAAACAAAGTAATTTGGTAACTTCTAAATATATCCCTCCTATCAACCATTGCCTTCTCATTTTAAAGATTTCTTAATGTCAACTGGCAATTGAGATAAAGCAAGGCTCAACTTGTCAATCTAGAATTCTCACTTTTTGTGATAAGTTAGTCCAAAGCCAGTCTCTTCTTTACTGCTAATGGGAAGATAGTCACCACTGAGCCCTTTAGCTGTCCAAAATCACTAAATAGCATTATGGTGACATATAGGACCCTCCAGAACTGGATAAAGAAAGGAAAGCTTCTGGAGATAGAAAGCCCTAGCTCTTATTATGTAAATGTGTGGTGAAAAGTGGCAACAACTCTTAACCATTGACAGTTTTAGTGGAGCCAAAGTAACCCAGAATCATTTGGGACTCAAGTAAAAGGATTTTGTGTATGGCGGGATCCTAATGAAGATGTCTTATTCATTTAATTCATTTTAACAGAATAAAAAGATTAGCGAATTGAGGGAGAAAAAGAGTTAGTGACTGATATTACCTCATTGTATATGTGTGGATTAGGGAGATAGCGAGAGAAGAAAATTTAGAGGCACCTGTGTTTTCATCCAGTATGGTTTGGTGGGCCTGTATATCACCATAATTGGTAGGTTTCTGGAGACATTAACATGGATGGCAGAGGTTATGGAGAAGACTGCATACACTTCCTGGTGAAGTGAACTGAGAGGGAGTCTCCTATTAGCAGGTGGAAGCCTACAATATGGGATGGGTCTCCATTTAGATATAGGATGCACACTGGAAACCTGCAGTGAGGAGGCCTGTTACCTATGTCTATGTTGGAGCTGCACCCTGACTTTAAGAGAAAAAAAGAGGGAGGTTTTTTGAGTAAGTCACCTTGGGCTGTAAAAAAAACAACACTGTTTTGTTCTTCTTGAATTTCTTTGGCACTACTTCCTTGAGGTTAGGCCAATCTTAGATATTTTAATAAAATGTCCTGGGATGAATGAATTTGAACATTTCAGCCAACACAATGGCTGTGCCAAGCTTCTCATAGCTGGCAAGGTGTACTTATGTTGAGCAATTCTTAATAGTGACTTCATTGGTAGATTATTAAATTTTAGGTAAGTCAACAGTAGCTCTTCATCAAGAAGGTCAATGACCCTTGGCACAAGATAACTGCCAAGAACACTTGTATTTCCTGTTCCTGTATCTGTGTGGTCTTTGGACATTGGCACATTTGGCAGGGCATGTGATGGGATATTGAGTGCACAAGGCCTAGAAGTTATTAAATGTACTCTGGGTCCAGCTGTGCCATGTGATGTTTGGCAACTAGTAACTTCACAATTTCTCTCAATCTTAACTATAAAATGGGACTTGCTATAATAAAAGGGAATTAAGAGCTCTTTATGCATCCAGCAGTATACTAAATTCTGGTAAAGTGAGGAGGGCAGGAGACTGTGGTGAAAGAATTATGGCTCAGTTCCTACTTTTCAAATGGTTTGTTCTACCTACCTCAGAGAGATGAAAATATCAAATTATGAGGTTTATATGCTTTGAAAAAGTGTAACATACTATATAAATGCAGTTTATTATTATTTTTCCTGAAGAACACATGCTGGTTCCTATAGCTAAAAACAATTAGTTTTCCTGGTGATATGCTGCCTCCATGTATTTCTCACTATTTTCCATCCCAATAAAATGCTTGCATACCATAACATCACCTGGCAAATATAGGGCTCCTTCTTTCTTGTTATGAATCCTTACCTTCTGTCTTCCTCTACAAGGACTTGGTGGAAAAGTAATCCCTTTGTTTCACCACCACCTTTGATGCACCCCTCCCCTCCATGCTGACTCCAAACAGCTCATGTTCACTAAAATTCCCCTTATTCTCACATATTCAATCAGAGCCCCATATGGAGAAGCAGGAGATCCCAGATGGCCTGACCACTTCCTGCATCATAAAGTTTCTCAGTATATAAAATAGAAATCTCTTTGATGATCATGTATTTGTTGGGACTTGTTTCACAGCACATGTTCCAGGAAAGTCTCCCGTGAATTCCGGCACCTCAGTCATAAGCCCAGAAAGACAGTTGGCTGGTTTGTTTGTTTATTTAGCTTTTGCTTGGGCAGGTGGTTGCAAAGTGTCCTATTTCTCTTTCTTCTGCTTGTGTCACCATCTCCTCACTTCGAATGCAGTCATGATGCCCTTACTTTAAAATTCACATCAACCCAAGATCCATGATGGAATGCTGATTCTCTAAAACAGTCTCATGTTTTT
The DNA here is from genome assembly GCA_011751065.1 of Lasiurus cinereus. Lineage (NCBI taxonomy): Eukaryota > Metazoa > Chordata > Mammalia > Chiroptera > Vespertilionidae > Lasiurus > Lasiurus cinereus. Next base: position 47,556,289 of record JAAGEH010000226.1, read on the forward strand.
TATGTGAGATATATTTCTCAACATTTATTTTAATTTTCTATCTCTCATCCACCACAAATTTCAGCCCAAAAAGATATGCCCAAGACTCAATAAATCTGAGATACATTTTCCTTTAAATGTATGTAGTTATTTCACAAATGTGTAATGAATTGTGTGTGTGACATTCTTCTGGGTACTGAGCATATAATTAACAAAATAGACAAAAATCCTTATTCTTCTAAGCATCTTCATTCTTATCTAACCAGAACTTACATATTAGTGAGAAAGAGAAACAGTGGAAATATTAACAGAGGAAAAAGAAGGTTATTTATATGTGATGTTGACTGTGATAAGCACCATGGAGAAAAATGAAAGATAAGGACAAGGGTGGGAATGCAATTTTAAAATTTAAATGCTAAGAATAGACTACAGAGGACAATGGAAAAGGAGAAAAATAATGGTAGTTTATAGGTTAGTGACAGTGAGGGTGGTGAAAAGTGATCACTTGGGGTTTATTTTTAAAGAGTATTGTTAATGGATTGAATCTGAAAGAAAGAATAGAGAGTTAACCTGAGAGAAGCTAAGTTGGCATAGAAGGTGAAGGACTTGTTTTGAATAATGAAGGCAGAGGGTATTAGATGTTTGAAGAAAGAGAAGATATGAAATAGTAATTTAGGAAAGAACAGAATGAAGAGCAAAGAAGATCTAAAACTATAACAAATTATTTTCTAAATTGAAAGAAGACACCAATCCTTGGGTTACAAGTGCATTCCTGAGTCTTGAACTGAATATGTAAAAATACATCCACATGTAGATGCATCATGATGAACCTGTAGAACATCAAGGAAAATAAGAAGACTTTTCCTTAGACAAAAAAAAATAGCAGAATGTCTTCAGAGATAACATGAAATACCTGTCAATATACAATTTTATGACGAATCTTTCAACTGTATAACTTTCACCACATATAGACTTAGAGCCTTTGTTACCTTCAGACCCTCACAAAGGGAAATAATAAGAAGAAGAAACTGGAAGAAAGAAAGAAAATACTAAAAACAAAATATATTTTCATTAAATTTTAAAAGCTAGTATTAAAATTTCTATATAATAAAAAAGGACAAACATATCTCAGAAATTTTTGAAGAACAAAGTGAGTAGTTTGGCCCTATCAAATATCATGATTTATCATAAAACTACACAATTAACACACAATACAATATACAATGATATATTATAGAATTGTATACCTGAAACCTATGTAACTTTATTACCCAATGTCACCCCAATAAATTCAATATAAAAAATAAAAAGGAGAGAAAAGGGAACAAATAAAGCTCTTGAAAATGTGCAGGAGGAGATACGTACAACAATGTAGGTTGTTCTTTTGTGGTGGAAACAGAAACCATATACACGTCAACCAATAGGAGCACACATAAAGTGTGTATGGGAAAAATAAATCCTATGTTCATAATGACCATTAGAGAGGTGGAGGGGATAAAAATGAAGGGAAGTAGGCATATCTGAAATATTGAAGAAATATGGAAACATCATAGGCTTTATTAAACTTGGGAGATGAATGTATACAATGAATGTTTCCGATACTTTCTATACTTACTTGTTTATTTGAAATATTTCATGGGGAAAGCAAGCAAGAGATGAGGGCCCTACATCCTCACTCAAACTGTTCTACTCACCGTCCTCCTGGCCCCCATACACACACTCCCATGGATACATATACAAGAGGGAGCAATTTGTTTCCTCCTCTCTGAAATTAAAAGAGTATGATATTGGTACAAGTGAACAGACAAAGATATTAATAAGATAGAATAGCAAAACCTAAAAGTAGACATGTGTATATAAGAAAAGTTCACACATGATGAAATACAGTAGAAACTGGCACATTATAAATCCCAGGGATAAGATGAATTAGTCAATAAATAGCTATTTATGTAGAAAATAAAACAAGCATCTATCCCTAATCTACAATCCACCCAAAATTAATGAATAATGACCTAAATATAAAAATATTTTTAAATTATTTAGGAAAAAAAACAGAGCAAAATGTCTTTATGTCTCCAAGCTAGAGAAGAATTTAATAATGACTATATCAAAAAAGCATAAAACCTAAAGGAAAATATAGTTCAATTTGACTTTATAAAAATGTAAAATTTTGCACATCAAAAGAAAACATAGTCAAGTGAGTACTAGACTTATATGGTGATTATTTCATAAGTTATGCTGTACTCCTAAAACTAATGTAGTATTGCATGTCCATAGTAATTGAAAAATGTTTTAATTTTAAAGAAATATTAAAAATTTTAAAAAGACATCACAATGTCAAGTCATACACAGAGAGAAGGAATTTGCACACCATATATATACTAGAGGCCTGGTGTACAAAATTCGTACATGGTGGAGGGGGGGGTGGTCCTTCAGCCCAGCCTGAACTCTCTCCAATCTGGGACCCCTTGAGTGATGTCCGACTGCCTAAATGGGCAGTCGAACATCCCTCTCACAATCCAGGAGTGCTGGCTCTCAACTGATGGCTTGCCTGCCTTCCTGATTGCCCCTAACCAATTCTGCCTACTAGCCTGATCACCACCTAACCATTCCCCTGCCGGCCTAATTGATGCCTAACTGCTCCCCTGCCAGCCTGTTTGCCCCTAACTGCCCTCCCCTGTGGGCCTGGTCACCCCTAATTTCCCTCCCTTGTAGGCCTGGTCCCATGCAACTGCCGACCTAGTCACCTTGCAGGCTTGATTTCCCCCAACTGCCCTCCCTTACAGGCCTGGTCCCTGCCAACTGTCCTCCCCTGCTGGTCATCTTGTGGTGGCCATTTTGTGTCTACATGGGGGCAGTCACCTTGTGTGTTGGAGTGATGGTCAATCTGCATATTACTCTTTTATTCGATAGGATAGAGGCCCAGTACATGGGTGGGGGCCAGCTGATTTTCCCTGAAGGGTGTCCCAGATCAGGGTGGGGGTTCCTTTGGGGCATGGTGCAACCTGGGCCAGGGTCCTGTGGTGGTTTGCAGGCTGGCCATGCCCCCCAGTACCCAAGTGGAGGCCCTGGTATCTGGGATTTATTTAACTTCTACAATCAAAACTTTGTAGCCTGGAGCAGAGCTAAACCTTCTGCTTGCTCCATGGAGGCAGCCATTTCTGCTGGAATTTATTTATCTTCTATAATTGAAACTTTGTAGCCTTAAATGGAAGCCTGAGCCAGCCAGGGTGTGTGAAAAGCTTGGCTTCCTCCATCACCGAGTCAACCCAAGCTTCCCTCCTGCTCTCTGTGGCCATAGCCATCTTGGTTGGGTTAATTTGCATACTCGCTCCTGACTGGCTGGTGGGCATGGCTGGTGGGCGTGGCTTGTTGGTGTAGCGGGGGTAAGGTCTATTTGCATATTACTCTTTTATTCGATACGATGTATGGGTAGATATATATATATGAAATCAACAATAACAAAAAACAATAAATATAAATGGTCAAGTTACAAAAGGGAACCTTATTGAACTATAAATATGAGTTGCTCAATTTGAGTAATAATCAGAGAAATTATACTTATAACAGCAATGATATATCTATTTCATAGCCATAACTTTGATAAAAATTAAAGTCTGAAAATAATGGCAAGTATCTACTGGAGGTGATAAAAACTAGAACCCTCATACTATTGGCAGGGGGGAAAAATGATGCTTTGTAGAGACATGTGGTAGCATCTATTAATTACTTCAGCAATTCCCCTTTTGAATATATCTTAGAAGAGTGTTTTTAAAATTTCAGGTTGTGACCTATTAAGAGATAAAATCAATTGGACTGGGCAATGAACAGAAGAGGGTGCAGGGTAAAGAGAGGAGAGGGAAGGGACAACACAATTAGATCTTTGTTCACCTAAGAATTTGGTGTGTGTGTGTGTGTGTGTGTGTGTGTGTGTGTGATTAGAGATATAATTTTGTTTTACTTTGTACATACATAGCCAATTATTCTAACACCATTTCATTGAATCATCCATCTTATTCTCACTAATTCACTAAACTAATGAAATGGAATTAGTGGGCAATGAGCAAAAGGAAGGGGAGGGAAATGGAGAGAAGAGAAGGGACACAGTGCTGGAGTTCCGGGGGGTCGTGGGGAGGACGGGAGAAAATATATCAGAATGTATCACTTGTTGGAAGGTGTAGTCAATGCTAGTGACGCTCCACCCAGATCCCCTTTATGGAGCTGGTGTGCTCACCCCCAACTGCCCTATTAGCTGCTAACTGCTCACAGCTGCACTCTTTTCCAGAGAGCTATCACTGGCTGAGAGGAGCCACTTCAATTGGAAATGCCTGGCAGGTTACACTCTCCTTACCCCAGGCCCACCACCTCTACCCCAGGTGGCGAGCAACCAATGGCTGACAAATAAGAGGTGAAGCCAAGCCCTTTGCCCTAGTGGGAAAACTGTGGTGCCCTTCACAGTTCAGAATTCTCTAAGCCAAAGGGGCCAGGCTGAGACCAGCGTTCCCCAGAAACCACACTTTGCTTAACTGCTTCCCCTCTCACTTCCCTCACTTGCTTGCAGGCTTTCCCTTGTACAAGCAGATCTGACTGGATCTCTGCTGCTGGGGAATCTGACCTGAGACAGAAGGGTAAACAGTTTGTTTGTGTATGTGTTGCGGGTTATAACGTAAAATTTGTTTTTTAAAGTTTGAATGCTTGTGCTCTAGGGAGACTCTTGAAAATGTGCACCAGAAGATACATACAACTGTAGGTTGTTCTGTTGTGGTGGAAACAGAAACCATGCACATGTCAACCAATAGGAGCATGCCTAAAGTGTGTATGAGAAAAATAAATCCTATGTTCATAATCTCCGTTGGAGAGGTAGATGGTATAAAAGTGAAGGGGAGTAGGCAGGAATTTTCACTTATACCTGAAATATTGAAGAAATATAGAAACATTGTAGGCTTTATTAAACTTGGGAGGTGAGGGTACACACTGGATGTTTCTGGTACTTTCTATACTTACCTGTTTATTTAAAATATTTCATGGGGAAAGCAAGCAAGAGATGAGGGCCCTACATCCTCACTCAAACTGTCCCACTGCCACCCCCGAAACCGCCCGCCACACATACTCACATGGACACATATACAAGAGGGAGCAATTTGTTTCCTCCTCTCTGATAATAAAACAAATGTAAATATGTTCCCCTCCTTTGGTCTTCATTCTAAGGACACTCAAAGGAGAACTATGTTATGTGAGGCTCAATGATGACAAGTTGCATTGGTTTTATGGGCAGCTCGTGCTCTTAATTGCTATGGTGCTGAGGGTAATGTGTGATTGCACTTGTTCTTGTTGACTGTCTCAAATCCTTTATGATGTGAACAAAATAATATGTACACACACAGGAAGGAGGAAAGAGGGAAAAGAGATGGATATGAGAAAACAAAAGGAAAATGAGACAATTAAAAAAAACACACAGAAACCCCACGGTTTGTCAGTGTGGTGATGGCCATTCCTTTCTGTTCCAGTCAGAGGAAGACCCAGTGGCTGTTACATTTTGACTACAGGTTGTTTTCTTTCTATTTGCTTTTTGAATGTGTAAGGAAATTAAGAAAAAGTTGACAGTGTCCCTCCACCACCCATTGTAGCTTCCTATGCCACAATTCCACCGAAAATAGAGGCTGCCCATTTTTCTGTCAAAATACTGCATGTTTTCTTCAAACTCATTTGGAATAAAGTGAAGCATATGGGGAATTTGCAGGAGATCAAGTCCATCAGCCAGGCATCAATCTGTAATGATTTGTGGCCATGTACATATAAAGAGACCATAGTTGTCCGCTAACTGCATACATATGGCATCTGGGAACATAAACTCCCAGCCTTTGCCTTTTCAAAACCACATGCTACCCAGGGAGGTAAAATCGTGGTTCACAACATGTGGGTTGTGATCCGGAGTAGTCTGCCAACATTTGGCAGGTGGGTGTCGAGAGATGAATTGTGTGCCTACTGCAATTTCCTTTCTTTGGGGCTCCCTTGGAGAGGGGGGTATGCACACGTTTTCTGTAGGCTATAATATATACCCGACATGAGCTGAAGCAATACTGATGAAGATCTGGAACAACACACACATATATTCCTGTCTCCTCATCTAGTGGGCACATTCTTCCATCTGTCTTTATTTTAAACACATTACAGACACATGTTTATATATTGCATGGGCCTATGCAACTTTATAATCTCTATCAACCATGTGTGTGTCTTACAGCTCCTCTGGGAAACCTGACCATTTGTAAGTGGGTACATCTAGCCAGTGAGGTAGGCTCTGACTAATATCAAGGAAATAATTTAGGATTCGAGTATTTGTTCTGATTTGAGTTAACAGAATGAATGGGGGACCTGATAGTAAGAACCTAATTAAATAGCTGCCTTCCTTGCTCTTGTATCAAAGCAAAATTCCCAAATATTTTAAAATAAAGTAATAGTATGATTCATTCTACAAATCCAAAACCAGTAGTAACTGCATTTTGGCATTATTAAAAAGCCCCTTTTTATTCTGAATGGCCTTGAAATGTTGCCTCTCTGAAAGTAGTCAGATTTTCACATATGCTATAACAGAGTCCATTCTTCTAAAATATACATGTGATACGCTGATTTTGCTGCTGAATTCAATTACATATTGTAAGTATACTTGGCCAATGAAAATCTTTGGTTTGTTTCTGGTTTCTCTGTTAAGTTATGGTGTACAACCTCCCTCTCCTTCAGACTTAAGAAACTGTACCAACCTGGAAAGTGGTCCATACCTATTCGCATCATCTTCCAGATATTTTAATACCCAATCAGCCACAAGAATATTTAATGACAGCTTAATCATTTGAGTGGGAGGCCTCCTGGAGAACTAAAAGCATTCTCTTATGCAAACTTTAGCATTTCTAATGGAAAGTCTGAGCAGAATGAATTGAAGGTGACTGCTGCTATGCAGCAGCTGTGGTTCTATAATCCACTATAACAAAAACAGTGTCTCCTGCATCCTTCCATGCATAGCTATCACTGTGGCCTTGGCACATTCCAGAACAGTCTAGGCAGCCAACTATGTTCAATAACTACCAGAGCTCAGGCCCAAAGATTTGGTCTCTTAAAGTTGTGCCTAAAGTTCTCCCACACATCTCCCACCAACTAACAATAATGTTCAGGGACTGTGTGGTTTGAAATATATATATTTCTTTACCAAAGGAAATATGTGTACAGAGATTTCATTTCATCATCCTGGCAATAACCTGTTCCTGTTTAGTTTCTTGGAGTTAAAGTCTGGACCCTCTTTCTTCCAGAATAGCAGCTTCACTTCCATTTGCAAAATCAGAAGGCCTGATATGGCCAGTTGTCCATAAAACAGGCTGTAATTTCCCCTTGGTGGAATGAATTCCCCTCTATCTTCACCTTGTGTAGCATAAGACATATTAGAAGTTCTAAAATCCCACAGTATTTCACTTGCATATTCTGTTTACTAAACTTTTAAATATTATAAACAAAGCTTTCTTATCATACAATTTGAGAACAAATGGAATCTGGACCAACATGGATGTTATCCTATCTAATAAAAGAGTAATATGCAAATTAACCATCACTCCATCACACCCATCAGCCAATCAGGAGTGAGTGTGCAAATTAACCCAACCAAGATGGCTGCAGCAATGGAGAAAGCAGGAGGCTTGGGTTTCCCCAGCAATGGAGGAAGCCAAGTTCCCATAGTTCTGGTCTGCTTTGGCTTCTGCTTAAGGCTACAAAGTTTCAATTATAGAAGATAAATAAATCCCAGATACCAGAGCCTCTGTTTGGGTCACTGGGGGGTGTGGCCAGCCTGCAAACCACCACAGGCCTCTCATTCAGCCAGCCCCATGCCCCAAAGGAACCCCCACCCTGATCTGGGACACCCTTCAGGACAAACTAGCTAGCCCTCATCCATGTACCAGGCCTCTATCCTCCTATCTGATAAGAGAGTAATGTGCAAATTGATCATCACTCCAACACACAAGATGGCTATTCCCATGTGGGCAAAGATGGCTGCCCCATGTGGACACAAGATGGAAGGGACAAGACCTGCAAGGAAGGGCAGTTGGGGGGGATCAAGCCTGCAGGGGAGGGTAGTTAAGAGTGACTAGGTCTGTAGGGGAGGGAAGTTGGGGGCAAACAGGCTGGCAGGAGAGCAGTTAGGCATCAATCAGGCTGACAGGGGAGTGGTTAGGGGTGATCAGGCTGGCAGACAGATGTGGTTAGGGGCAATCAGGAAGGCAAGCAGGTGAGTAGTTGAGAGTCAGCAGTCCTGGATTGTGAGAGGGATGTCCGACTGCTTCTGGAGGGGCCCATATCAAAGAGGGTGCAAGCTGGGCTTGCACAAATTTCATGCACCGGGCCTCTAGTATCTCCATAAGCAAAAGAGATTCTACACAGAGTTTTCCAAAGATCAGACCTTGGGGCTCATGGTCAAAGTTGTCATGTTTTCTCTCCTTTTCCTGCACAAGACACAACTTTTGCCCAGGTCCTGCTGCTAGGGCCAGAGCACTGGCTCCAGCCCTCTCAGCCTTCTAAGTAAACTCATATATCCCCAGAGCAGAAAAGTTGATGGTGAAGCAGGAATTCCCAAGTAAGGAAGTAGGCACCCAAAATAAAAAAAAAATAAAATAAAATAAGTCAAAGGGAAACCAATCTGAGTCTAAGGATCAGGAAGGTTAGGGTAACTCAAAGTGGAAGGGAGACTGGAGTGCTAGAAAATGCGCAGGTACGTGACAGTTTTCTCAGAAGCTCTCTCTATTACCCTGAGAGGGAAGGAAGGGAGAATCCACATTCTCCCAGATTCAGAATAAAAGAGGTGGAACCCAGAAGAAAAGCAAAGACTATGATGACCACAAGGTGGATACAATCCATCCTGTCACCCACGCTCCAACCTGTTGTATCCCCCATGTCATGTATAGCCCAAAGCATGCAGAAGAGAGAAGAGCCCCAGCAGAGAAAGAAGAGATGAGGGTGATGCTAAGGCTGCTGGCTCTGGAGGAGAGGCACTTGACAATAGTATAACCCTGTGGTGACTATAGCAGGTGGATTCTTCCAGAAACTTTAAAAGCCACCAACCAGGACCAGTCCCCTTGGCAACAGGGACATCTGTGGAGTCATGGAGGAAAATTCCTGTTTTAGGACAAAGAAAAGGATTTAGCAAAGCCATAAAAGCTGGGGGCAGGTGAGAGGGTGTGATTTGTGATATAGTTGCATTATTATTCTCTTGCTCTCTTATAACCACAGGAGTGCTTATCCCTTGGGGAAATACATGCTATCTATTTTCTATTTCCATTTGTTTCTCTGATTCATCACAGTTCAGTACATCCTTATAGTCACTGCAGAGCCTATTAACTCTTGAGAAGCTGTGTAGCCCAGTGGTTGAAGATGGGATTATAAAGTCTGGTGATCCAAGTTCAAATCCAGACTCTATCACCAAATAACTGTGACTTTGATCAAATGTCTTAACTTTTTTTGTGCCTTGATTTTCTTATTTATGTAATGAAGGCATGGTACTCCTGCCTACTTCAGATTTTTGAGGGAAAAGTGAGTAGACTAATATACACAAAGAATTAGAAAATGCCTAAGCCATGCCAGGCACTAATAGAAAGTATGTACAAGCTTTTACTTATTGAAATTAAGAGACTTTGAGCAAAGATAAAAGGGCGGGGGGGAACCTCATATAAGATTATTTAATATACACAATTAATTGGCTATGTTCCAGGCATTGGACAAGAGCCTGAATATCTACACTAATAAAAGAGAAACGTGCAAATTGACCATACCTCTGCTATACCCACAAGCCATGCCCACCAGCCAATCAGGAGTGAGTATGCAAATTAACCCAACCACGATGGCTATGGCCATGGAGTAGGCAGGAGACTTGGATTTCCCCGGCAATGGAGGAAGTCAAGTTTCCCACCCAGCCTGGCCTGCTCTGGCCTCTGCTCAAGGCTACAAAGTTTCAATTATAGAAGATAAATAAATCCTAGATATCAGGGCCTCTGCTTGGGTCACTGGGGGGTGTGGCCAGCCTGTAAACCACCACAGTCCTCTCACCCAGGCCATTCCATGCCCCAAGGGAATCCCCAGCCTGATCCAGGGCAAACCAGCTGGCCCCCACCTGTGTACTGGGCCTCTATCCTATCTAATAAAAGAGTAATATACAAATCATCCATCACTCCAAAACACAAGATAGCTGCCACAAGATGGCCAGCAGGAGAGGGCAGTTGGAAGGGACCAGGCCTGCAAGGGAGGGCAGTTGGGGGTGACCAGGCCTGCAGGGGAGGGCAGTTAGGGGCAATCAGGCTGGCAAGGGAGCAGTTAAGCATCAATCAGGCTGGCAGGGGAGTGGTTAGGGTGTGATCAGGCTATCAGGCAGAACTAGTTAAGAGCAATCAGAAAGGCAGGCAGGTGAGCAGTTTGGAGCCAACAGCCCTGGATTGTGGTTGGGCCTAAATGGGCAGTCAGACATCCCTCGAGGTGTCCCAGATTGGAGAGGGTGTAGGCTGGGCTGAGGGACACACACACACACACACACACACATACACACACCCCTCTGTGCACAAATTTTGTGCACCAGGTCTCTAATACAAAAAATAGAAACATTACCCAGTTCATGACTTTGTAAACATCTTCTTGTAGCAGCTTACTATCTTGAGTTCTTATCAATATCCCTTTTAGCCTTTTATTTTTTGGATCAAAGCATTTATTACAGTATGTAAAATTAGATTTTTTTGTATGTAATTTAAAAAAAGTAATATTTATCTCTTGCACGTGACTGTAGGCTCTCCAAGTGCAGAGACTGATTTCTTTATCTTGTATCCCATTGCCCAACCCAACATCTCATAATAGATGCTCAATGAATATTTGTTGAGTGAATGAATGCCTGAACCAAGAGAAATAACTAGGTATCACTTTCTAAAAGATCTCATTAAAATTCAGCACAGCAAAAGAGACAGGTGGTGAATGTTAAATAAACATCTTACCACCAATAGTCAAGATGTGCTTTCCTAAAATAAGCCACATGCTTCCCTGTGCTGAATAAATCATTTCCCCTAGAAGAACATGGAATCTTTAGTACAGCAGGTTCTTGAATAACCATTTTGTTCAAAGTCACCATGAGAAAAAAATACGAATTCCACTGTCTGTGTGAACTTGGCATGTTCTGCCCATCTCTTCAGGGGGACTCGGGTTTCCTCCCACACTCCAAAGATGTGACTTTATATTCTTTCTAAATTGTCAGATATAAACTGTTCCAGTGTGAGTGAGTGTGAGTGTGTGTGTGTATGTACCTTGCAATGGAAGGGTGTCCTGGCCAGGGTCGGTTCCCAGCTGAGACCTTGAGTTGCCAGAACAGGCTCCAGCCACCCTCAACCCTGAACTGGAATTAACAGGTTGGAAATGATTATCTCACTTGTTTTTATTAATTTTTATTCAATGAACGTATAGCTCACATTTATTTCAATGATTAATATTAGCAGTATTTTGGCTTTTTATTTAAAAGTTTGGTGATGTTTTTGTGACCAGAAATATGCCATAGGAATCTCTCAATTAGCCTATGATAAAATCAGTTTCTTTATGCCTTGTTTTACTTCAAGTCACATCCAGAGTTTCATTTCTCATCTGAAACAGGAAAACATAGCAAGCAGGTAGCCTCCCCTCAATTTTACTAGTAAATATTCAAGATAGGATACCTAGATACTATTTGAGTGCGTATAGAGAGGGGAATTTACCTGAAATAAAATTTTTCATGACACAAATTGCTGTCAATTGATTTCCAAAACTCTTTCTTTAAAGGGAAGGACAATCCTGAAAGTGAAAAGGAAACACTCCATTTATAGAGGTGAAAGACTGTGACTCCAAATTTTTCAAAGATAAAATTTTCTTCATATTTGATGCACGAAATCCACACAAGAGTAGGCCTTCCTTCCCCCAGATGCCAGCACCGGCTTCCCTCTGGAGAACCAGGCTTCCCTCTGGCCTGGCTTCATCCAGAAGGATGTACAGAATGATGTCCAGTCGAATTAGCATATTACCCTTTTATTATTATAGATTCTCTGTTAAAAGGCTGTCCATTTCTCTTGTCTCTATTTTCTGTCACGTTTGAGACATACTGAGCAGGTCAGATCTAAACCAGTCAAGCCTAAGTTTTAAGAACCAACACATGCTGAATTTACAATCACGTACTCAGAAACCCTTGAACTAAAAAAAGACACCAGCGACCTGCATAATTGAAAGGCTTCTGCTTCTCAACAGCAGAGCTGTTTCCACCTGTGGTGGGCAGAACTGTTTGACGTGGACGGCAGCAGGAAGCGTGCCGGGGCACTGCTACCAGCCAGTGGGGCGCTTGTGCTATCTGAAAGGTATGTGCCTGCGCTTTCTTAATCATTGCTGCCTACTTGTTTGGTCTTGCAGATACTCTGGCATGGTTACAGGTAAACCTGATCCAAATCAAAGAAGAGTAGAGGCAGTGAGGACAGACAAGCAGAATGGGCCAGCAGAAGCAAAGTGTGCCTTGTCCTGTCAAGCCAAGCCAGAGACTGAATGGCAAATGCCAGAGACTCATAAGAGCCCTCTGATCTGGGGGCTCAGGGCAGGAGAAAAATTCCCAGGTTATGCCTTTGCCAGATTTCTGCTTTTGTGAAACTCAGTTTTTGCAAAGAGAACTTTTCAGAAAGTATCCCATTCATTTGTTGAGCATAAAGTATAATCTCACATATATAACTGGAGGCACAATAAACAAAATTCCTGCCAGGGTAGGCCTTCCTTCCCCTGCTGCTGGCTTCGTGGCTCCCACTCCTCCTTCCCCCTGCCACCTTGGCCTGGCACTGTCCACCACCACACACCCCCGGTTCTGCAGAGCCCTCCAATCAATCGCTCCACAGAGGATGGCCTGGGCCTCCCTCTTTGGGACAATTGCAGAGCCCCCGGATTGATCACAACCACGGGCCGGTGGCCTGGGCCTCCCTCTGTGGGCGATGGCGGCCCATCCCCCTTACCCCCATCAACAATCATATCACACCCACCTTGGCTGGCCTGGCACCAGTGCATGTCATAGTGTGGTCGTCCTGATGGTCGTTCTGCTATTCAGCCATTTGCATATTATGTTTTTATTATTATAGATAAGCATCCTGCGAAATAATAATAATGGCCACCACTTAACAAGCACTTTCCAGGTGCCAGGCAGATTGTATAATTCACTGTTAAAAAAGAAACTGGGGGAGAGGAGAAAATGGCGGCGGAGTAGACGGACGCGTCTGGAGCTTTGTCGCCGGGCAGAGGGAGAGAGAGCGGCTGAGAGTTGCATTGGGAGTGTTTGTTGGCAAGCTAGGAGTCAGTTGTCCCCCAGGGGAAGGCGGGGAACTGCTGGAAGGGGCTCTCCCGGCCGGGCAGCCCCACTGCCACGGGGTTTTTGTCTGCCGGAGCCACCAGCGCGAACGCGGAGCCCGAGCCATCTTGCAGTGGGAGGTGGATGTCTGCGGCGCTCTGAAGCCTTCGGCTGGGCACCCATCGAGCAGCCAGGAACCCGGGGACCCAGAACTCCGCTCTCCAATCGGCGCAGACACGCGGCGGAATCAGAGATCCACAGAGCGAACGGAAAGGTCAGATTGCGCCTGACTTAAGGGGGAGGTGGATGTCTGCCGAGGTCTGAAAGCTGCGGCTGACGGAGGCACCCATAGAGCAGCCAGGACCCAGAGCGCGGCTTCCCAGGCGGCACAGACCCGCAGGCGGAGGATTCAGAGATCCACACTGCGCGCGTGCGCGGAAGGGTCAGACTTAGCCTGGGCCAGGGTGCGGTCTCCTACCCCCGCAGGGCAGAGACGCGCACTGTGGGAGCCGGGCTGCGGGAAAGCTGCCTCTGGAGAGGCCCACGGAGGTGGTCAGGACGTGATCCCTGAGTGTGAAGGCAGACCCTCTGAGCTGTTGACGGAGGAGAGCTCCAGAAAACGACTCTTTTTTTTTTTTCTTTCCTTTTTTTTTTTCTTTTTCTCTGGGGCAGAGGGACAACCTGGGAGTTATTGCAGTGTTCAGGCTGCAAAACCCCCACAAACTGGTTTTGGGAACCACAGAGTAGCAGGATCTGAGCACAGCCAAGAGAGGTCCTGTGCTTTGTCTCAGAGATCAATTCCGAAACACTGCCACCCAATGGATGACACACAAATTGACTCTCGCATAACCACAAGAGAATAAAGACATTAAAACACCAAGAGGGGAACACAGGGAACTGCAATACCTCCCCTACTCTGTGTGTCAAGCAGAATAATAGTGGAAGTGAAGGACCATTCTATTTTTCTTCTTCTTCTTTTTTTTTTATTTTTCCTTTTTTCTTTTTTTTTAATTTTTAATTCTTTATTTTTCATTTTCACATATTTTAATTAAAAGAATATTTTTTTTCTTTCTGCCTCAATTGATTTTACCTTTATAATTATTACATTTTTGTTTTAAACTAGTATTATTAATTACTACTAGTAATTTACCGTTTTTGGAAAAAAAAGTATCATTTTGTTTTCTCTTTATTTTATTTCGGGATTAGAGTTCTACATTCTAATTTCATCTTCCCTTTAGCATAATTTTACTCCAACTCAACTCCACCTTTATGCCAACACTTTCCTCCTAACTTTCCCCATTTTGCTGTCTTGTCTCTCTTTCCCTTTTCCAACTTTTGATTCTCCCTATTTTTCTCTTTACCTGGTTAAAATTTCACCCCATTTATATATCTAATTTCAAATCCCCTACTACAAGTCCACACAAACCTCTCCCCTCTTGTCTTCACTAGCCAAAAAGTTGTTTTTTCTCGATGTCCTTTTATTGCTATTTGCCTGAAAAGTGATTATATCGATCTTTTGAAATTTTTTTTTGAGAGATTGTTTTAGTTTATTCTACTTGTTTTATTTTGCTTTTTGCTTGCTTTGTTTTCTACCTCTCTTTTCCCTCATCTCCCTCGATACCAGTTGCTATTTGCAATTTGAATCAATATCTAGGTACTGGTTGCTGGCCTTTATTGGGATTAGTGACTGTTCTATTGAACTTCTCTCCTGACATCTATATTTTGTTCCTCTTTTCTCTCTTATACACTTTCTTTTCTCTCTGACTTTTTTCTCTTCCTCTTTTCTTCTCCTTTTTCACCTTTTTATTTTCTTATTTTATTTTATTTTATTGTTCATTTATTTATTTTTTTTCTCTCACTCTCCCAATTTGATTTTGGCACTTCTTTCTTTTCTTTCTTCCTCATTTTCCTCTTCTTCTTTCTCTATCTACCCCTAATTTGCCCTACATTGGTGGTCACCTTATTTGTGATTATTAACATCTTGAATACATTTCTACTCAGTGCCTTGTGTGCTGTACCTGGTCGTGTTATAGTTTGTGCCTTTCAGTCAACGTAGGAGAGAGCACTACATAACCAGACACCCAGAGAAGAAAGACCATGGTCAGAAAAAGAAACAGCCCACAAAAGACAGAAAGGCAGGTTTCACCAGAAAAGGAAGTAAACAAAATAGAGCCACAAATAAGCCTACCAGAGAAAGAGTTCAGAGAAATTATCATAATGTGGTTGAAAAGATTGGAAGACAAATTTGACAATATGAGTAAGGGCCAAGAGGTAACGAATAAGAACCTAGAGGAGGCGAAGAAGCGTGAAGAAGAAATGCAGAAGAAACTAGAGGAGGTGCTGAATAAACAAGAAGAAATGCAGAAGAAACTAGAGGAGGTGCAGAATAAACAAGAAGAAATGAATAATGACATCACTGCTATAAAGAACACAATAGAAAGCATCAAAAGTAGACTAGAAGAAGCAGAGGACCGCATCAGTGAGCTAGAAGACACGGTAGGAAAAAATACCCAAGTACAGCAGCTTCTAGAAAAAAAAGTTAAAAAGCAAGAGGAGAGTCTAAGGGAACTTTGGGATAACATGAAACAAAATAACATCCGCATAATTGGGGTTCCAGAAAGAGTGGAAACTGAACAAGGATTAGAGAACGTGTTTGAAGAAATAATGACAGAAAATTTCCCCAATATAGGAAAGAAAAAACCCACACAAATCCAAGAAGCTCACAGAGTCCCAAGCAAAATGAACCCCAACAAACCGACACCGAGGCACATTATAATTAAATTGGCAAACACCGACGACAAAGTAAGAATCTTAAAAGCAGCCAGAGAGAAACAGAAAGTTACCTACAAAGGAACCCCCATAAGACTAGCTACTGACTTCTCAACAGAAACTCGTCAGGCCAGAAGAGAATGGAATGAAATATACAAAGTCATGCAAAGGAAGGGTCTGAATCCAAGAATACTGTACCCTGCAAGACTCTCAATCAAAATTGAAGGTGAAATCAAAAGCTTCACAGACAAAAAAGGACTAAGGGAATATATTACCACCAAACCAGCAATGCAAGAAATGTTAAAAGGTCTGCTGTAATAAAAAGAAAGAGGAAGCGAAGAAGGAACTCAGGGGTAAGGACTAAAAATGGCAACAGATAAGTACTTATCAATAATAACTTTAAATGTAAACGGATTAAATGCTCCAATCAAAAGACATAGGGTAACCGATTGGATAAGAAAACATGATCCATATATCTGCTGTCTGCAAGAAACCCACCTCAGGAAAAGAGACGCACACAGATTGAGGGTGAAGGGATGGAACATGGTACTTCAGGCAAATGGAAATGAAAAAAAAGCTGGGGTTGCAATACTTATATCTGACAAATTAGATCTCAAAGTGAAGGACATAACAAGAGATAAAGAAGGCCACTTCATAATACT